>JAUTBR010205625.1:0-14031 GCA_032361205.1 Pseudorimula midatlantica | reverse complement strand
AAATGCATTTATTTTCAGGTAAAACCGTGCTAGACGACCATATCGGTCAACCAACTGTGATATTATGCCTTTAATACCACCTTGCCATCATACACCACCATTGGCACTCAGTTACCCCGTTGGCAGAGTGAGTTGTCTCCCCTCACAAAATGGCGATACATTCGCTGTAGAAGTTTGTCAGCGATATCCTTGGGATTGAATGTCCAATATATATACCCTAATCCGATGAAAGCCCCTGCAGCCATTCAAGAGAAATTGTTCTTGTTTTGATATGACATCCGTGTATGGAACCAATGACCGTACCAACTTATTTGAGGTGGCGACTAGATATGTTTTGAATGCAAAGTAGGCAGAGCTTAAGGCACATCTGATTGGCTTATGGATACCGGCCACAGCGCTTTGATCTCAATGTGCCTTGACAACTGGGGGTATGCAGCTGAGGGACACAACCAAGAAACTCAAGATGGGTTACGTGGCTAGGCAAGATGAAATAATACATGTGTATTGTGTACAATAGCTTCGTAATGGATACCCAGTTACTGTAAACATCAGCTTCTCATTGACATAGGGTTGTATAGATGATGCGGTTCGCCCACCACCAGTGACAAGTTGAAGTGTAATAAAATCACCAATTTTGCACACACAAAATTTCAATATAGCCTGCAGAGCTATTCTTTCAACTATTTCCATACTGTTTGCGACTAATCATGCTCATCTTCACTATGCAATGTTTGGAATTAAGAGATAATTGCCCCAGGAACCTGTATCAATGTTCGCAAAAGTTACCTGTTCTGATGTGATCATGCTAGGATGTGCCTTCTGTACCATGGCAATGCAGTTATCATCCTTGGTTTGTCAGTACCAGCCAGTGCTTGCAGGTTTACTGCAACATTCAGCACTATCAGATATTACAGATTTTCTTCTGCTTTTATTGACAAGCTGGAATGCAAGTGAAATGATCTTAAAACAAAACAATAATAATCTGTCTAGTGATGGTCCATGAAATTAATTTCTTTCATTGCAAAGTTTGTTTACACAACATTCAATAATTCACTCATTTCCCTCATTCATAGCGGCTGCAAGTGGAGCAAATTCTATTTATAGACATACCCAGTTTGCTGATTTTGGTGATAAGCGTGTAGGGGAAATGTGCATGATTGTTGTCTTTTTTACATACCTTACGTTGCCTCACAATTTATTACACGTGAACCATGCTGAACAACATAATTCATCTCTGAATCGAAAAGAAATTTAAGGATACGATCCTTTGTAATGTCGTATTAAGATTTTCTTTGGATTTGTAGTCATTATAAGTCATAGACTTATCACCGGAATTCCTAGTTTTAAATGATACTCTTCGACACACTTGCAGCCGCTATTGCAATTTTCCATGTACAATCTTCAATAAGACAAAGGTTTTGACAATCATAACAGCCGATATTTCTTTATTTTCATCCTGAACATAACTCCAATCTCTGCAATATTACTGTAGTGTTCCAAAGCTTGAACATGATAGTTGCAACTCTACAGATAATTTAGTAAAATCATACCCACAGGTAGTTCACAGCAAATGGCAAAAATATTTTTTTCATTTACAAACGACTTTTATTCAACGCACTAATTATTCATGTCCGCCTCTCACTGCTATTTAATACCCCTGGGCCCCGTTTCACAGAACAGTTGTAGCGCTACGAGAGGCGTAACTCATGTACGTTAGCATGGATTTGCCACTCTCGCAACGCTAAGACTGTTCTGTGAAAAGGGGGCCTGGTTGCCTGCCTTCAGGTGTATTACTTTCACACTATTCCAAATATTCTTACCTAGTGTTTATATCATTAATGACATTATCAATACATTATTTAATTACTTTGGTCGAAGGTGATTAAATATTATTTAAAGCATGGTGAAGTGCAGATTTCACTATGTTAATGTCTAATAAGTATTTATATTGTCTTATATTCACAAGCTGAAACAAACAATTCCCCAGAAAAAAACACCTAGATTAGATAGGGTTAAAGGCATAATATCAGATATTTATGGTTGGTTGCAAAATACATTCACTCGACATACATAAAATCATGTTTGTACTTCTAAAAACCTTTCCACAGTGGACATAACTCAGTGGTAAGACTTAAAAATGTAATACGCAACTGTAACATTAAAGGGGACATAACTCTAATATAACTCGAATTCATTATGAGAACTGTGATGCATCAAAGACCAGATAAATAGCTGAACGTTCCCCCATTTCATATAAAATAAGATTTCTTTTAGTAACTATCAAGTGTTGGCGATCAAGTACATCAGTAAATGACAACTTTTGGGTGGATAAATCAAGCGTAATTACCGTAGTCTCATATCGAAATTCATCTGTCCATTATCCAGGTCTATCAACTGTGATCTTTAAAGGTATAATATCAGATAGTTATGGTTGTTTGGGACTAGTTCTTAGCTACAACTGCAAAGTACATTCACTTGACATACATAAAATCATGTTTGTACTTCCAAAAACCTTTCCACCTCTGTATGGTAATGATAAGACAAAATTGCACTGCAACACCAACCCTCTGAACCGAGTGTATTGACCAGCTGTCGTCAACCTGAATTTGGTCGAATTACTTTTTGCAGTTATTCATATTACATGCAAAGGGACACAACTCCTAGTGGTACGTACGACTACATTTTCTTAGAATTCAAAGTGAAACTACTAGATGTTCTTAGAAACCCTTCATAGATCAGTTGATGCATCAAAGAAAAGATAATTAGCGGAACGTTCCCTACATTCATATAAAATATGATTATTTTTATAACTATTGAGTGCTGGGGAATAAGTACTAGTACATCAGTAAATACCAACTTTTGGGTGGATAAATCAAGCGTAATTAGTCTCATATCGAAATTTGTATGTCCATTATACAGGTCCATCAACTGCGATATTATGCCTTTAAATACCCTATGGCAGCTGGTGGTACATCATATAGTAAAACAATTCCAAGCCAAATGTTCCGGGTTCAAATTCTATCCAGTGATCTCAGCATGATATTGTTCACAAAAGTTAACCTTTCTTACGAGGTATCGATATGATGCACCAACTTTAGAGTGGCAATGCAGTCGTCCGCCTTGGTCTGTCAGTACCAAACAGTGTTCACAGGTTCACTGCAAAATTCAGTGTTATGGTTGTTGCAGATTTCCTCAAATACTACAGGGCTCAATTTAGCGACTAGTGGCATTTGGCTACCAATATTTCACTTATTTTTAGTGTTTTTTTTGGCTATGAAAAAAATTGTAACTTTGAGGCCTGTACTAAAGTGACATGCCGAGATACAAGGTAAATAATCTTGAAAGCTGATCTTAAAGTATAAGATTAAGTTGTCCTTTTGGACCGAATTGAGTTAAAAATGCAAAGTACATGCTCTTAGTATACATATTAAATATACAATACCACCCTTAATAGTGATCCCTAGCAAATTTTGAGTAGTATAACATGAAAGCTATAGTCTGTATTATACTTCTATGCATATACATGTACTATATTTTCTGTTAGGACTTTGCCATTTTCAAGCCTACAGGATGTATAAGTAAGGATGTGCCAATACGTTAGCTAACATATTGGCGCATCTGAGGAGCATATTTTCCACTAACATAGATCGTACAATGCCTTGTTTTTCATACAATGCACGTGCTTGCTTATTGGCATCCGTGATATTTATTGAAGCCCTATTCACACTTATTGGCGTGCACGGAAAAAGTTATTGGAATTAAATCTATGTTTAACAGGTACATATAAAACAGGTAGTAAACACTAATAGGTAAACATATTTTAATTGATATATGAAGAGTTCACAATGATATATGTGAATTAAAAATGTGAGTGGCAGAATTCATTTTCTTTCTATGTATGATATTACTTTAGACATTTTAAAAATTGTATTCATGTGGGGTTATTCGCTTTCAAGAATTCTTTCACTTATATCGTTACTTGTTAGTTTAGGGTAGGAGGAAACATGCAACATCCCGAGCACCGGCTGATATTGACAGAATAAGAATTAATTAAGCAAGTAAACATGGCTACGACATTATCCAGGGGTGGATCCAGGGGGAGGGGGGCTGCACTCGGCTTGTGCCCTCGCTAGAATTTGAGATTTCTTTTAATAAATATATATTTTGTATTATGGTCGAATTATAACACTCGATATTGACAAAGCTTTAGACATACATGCTGCAAGACATATAAACGAAGTTAAACAATCACTAAAAGTATGTGCCCCCTCTACACTTTGAGCCCCCCCCACCTCCCAAACCGAAAGTCTGGATCCGCCCCTGCATTATGCAAATAATGCATGATTTTATAAGTTCTCCATTATTATACTTTGCTTGGTAGAACTCCAGTGACTAACTTCGTGAATCGCAAACACATCTCTATATGAAGTGGTCGGTCTTCTACAAAGATCACTTCACAAATGACAAAAGAAAACGATGAAAAGCAATGTTTTAAGTTATTCACTTTCTTTCGACATACAGTGTTTCATAACAATGACAAGGCGCGACACATCGGGTTGTTCCTCGTGGCAAATTAGCACACTAATTCAGATACATCATTCAACATGAACAATTACTTTGCATTATGACAATCCAAACTCTTCGTGAACATTAAAATGTTGTCTACCAATTAAAAATCTCACAATAACTATTTTTACCATTCGTACAGCACAATTTTCAATTGGTTAAAAACAAAACAACTTTGCTCGCTATGTACATTAGAAATATCTCTTGGAGATAAAAAAAAAAATTGAAAAAAAAGAAAGACTCATTCACTCATTTGATAAATGTCTAAATACGTACAGTACCGTAGTCTGAGACAAGGTCATTAAAGTCAATTGCTACAGACACAGAAGGAATCGCACACAATCTCACACATACAACGTTGTTTCACACTAGCTGGTCACTTCACCCAGTGATTCTTCCACGGCGTCAGGTCCGTCCACAACGGCACCTTCGTTCGACTCGACAACATCACCAACGTCTTTCATCACTTTTACCGGTTCTACCATATCAACACTTTCAGGTCCGTTCGTCGACTCCGCTACTGGTGTGACGAACTCGGGTATACTTTCCGGCGCTGGATTCGACGTACCACCGTTATTATTGTTAACAATTGTGGCATGCACCTCGTTAAAACTCGACGAGTCCGTTTGCTCGGTATCACCGTGATCGATAGGATGTGAATTTGACTGGCTCTCGGGTTGCGGCGTGGTGTCGTTTTGCTGGGGGGTGTTCCCTGGACTGGCAACGACGGGGGTGGCAGCTATCGGGGGGGCTGTATGTTCGGGGAAGTTTTCAGTGGGTGCTGTATTGGTGTCAAAGGAGTAGGTGTCCGAGAAACTGTCCATGTCCATGGGTGGCGTCTCGTCGCCGGCAGGAGCGTTACCCACAGCTGCCATACCGTGATCACTGCTTTGAGCTCCGTGATCACTACTTTGAGCTCCGTGATCACTTCCCTCGGTTCCGTGATCACCACTCTCTGTGCCACCACTCTGTGCGCCATGATCACCCCCGACAGCAGTAAAACTATGATCGGAATCTGTCCGCGCGTCTTGTTTCGTAGCTTCATGATCACTGACAACATCCGATTTCTCACTGGATGCCGGCATTGTCCCACTGCCAACCATGTGGTTACCACTACCAGCCGTGTGGTCACCGTTACCCGTGACGTTAGCACTCATCTCTGTAGTATTATCACTGCCTTCTGCAATTTTAGACCCGGAATCGACATTGGTGGTCGACACTGGGCTCGCATCAGCAGTATCTTTCACTTCTGCATTGGGTTGCTGCGTGGTATCAGCAGCGTTCTTCGGCTGGTCTGCCGAGAGATTGTCGTCCTTATTGTCGTCGATTTCTATCACTTCCGAAGTTTTCTCTGCAGCGCTGTCACCAGGCTCGGCGTGACTCCATCTGCTCTGGCGATTGGATCGGTCTCGAGTCCGCGTCTTAGATTCGCCGCTGTCGTCTTCTCTGGACCGTCCTCTGCGGGAATCCCTGTCGTCATGACGACTGCTCCGCCTGTCCCTATCACGATCTCGGTCCCTGTCCCTTTCACGATCGCGGTCCCTATCACGATTCCTATCCCTGTCCCTTTCTCTATCGTAATCCCTATCACGCTCTTTACCGTCATGATCGGGACCACTTCTACCACTGCGTGGACCGTCACGGTACAAGAACTGTCCACCCTGACCAAACACCCTACTGCCGCCACCCGCGCCACCCGCACCACCTCCTCCTCCTCCTCTATTACTGCCTCGGAAGTCTCTCCCACCATCGCGCTCCATATCGCGATCTCTATCCATATCGCGGTCCATCCCCGCCTCGCGATCCCCGGCTCCCATTTCACGGTCACGTGCAAACCGTCCTTCCTCAAACTCGGGCTTATTTTCGTCTTCAAATTCCCTCCGGAATCCTCCCGGCATGTTCTCCATGGAATTCCGTCGATCGTTAGCATTCCACCTGTTGCTCTCCGTGTCGATGCTCATCAGCGGTGGAGGCTGCGGTCGCGCGCCACTGTGGTTGAATTCTGGCCCGTCGACCCCCGGAGGTCCTTCTTGTTGGAATGGCGGCCTCTCCATGTCAGGCCCCATGGCGAACGGAGGCCTGGGTCCGCGGAATCCAGGCATGCCGCCTGGGGGTAGAGCTCCTGGGGGCGAGCTGAACCTGAAGCCGTGCGGAGGAGGATGCCCCGGTCGGAAACCCAACAATCCCGGCCGAGGTCCCACGGGTCCTCCCGGCCCCGGGAACGCGCGCGGTGCTCCCGGACCTCGGAGTCCGGCCTGCATGTGAGGCGGAGGCGCACCCGGGGGAAGACTCGCCATGGAAACTGGAGGTCCAGGGGGTCCCGGAGGTCGTGGCGGGCCGGGAGGTCCTTGAATTGCAATCCCCGGTGGCGGGCCGTCGCCCGGACCCATTAGACCGGGCCGTTGTCCTATTGTCATTTGTGGCCTCGGAGGAAGGCCTTGAGCACTTTGTGGCAGCAGGGGGCGAGGTCCGCGATTCAAGGGACTCCCCATCAACGACGGCATGGGGCCGGGGAGGGAGGTCAAGCTCTGCGTCCCCGGGGGTCGGAACGGCTGGCCGTGAGGGAAACCTGGCACTGATCCTGGACCCAGACGGTCATCGGTGTCCTCGGCTTCCTTCTCTGCGCTCCATTCCATCCCGGAATCGGAATCGTTGTCATCAGTCTTGTTCTGTTGGCCGGGCGGCCCAAACGGCAACCGGATTAGCTGCGCTCCCATCGGCATTCTGAAGCTCGGGGGTGGTATGTTAGGGTTGAAATTGGTGAAGTTCCCGGGCTGGGGAGGAAAGCCTGGCCGTAACTGCCGAGGCGGCTGCTGGATGCCTGGAGTCTGGATGGTTGACGACATGATGTTGTGGATAGCCTGACTCAGCTGGACGCTGGCAGACTCGATTGGTTTTGTTGCTAAGGACACCACAGTCATTGGCTGAAATAAAATTAAAAAACAATTTATTGATTAATGTTGTTGCAGGTTTTTTTCACCTATATTATCATTCAAAATTATTTTATAAAATTAAAAAGGACACTCGAATCAACAACGAAAACCTTTCAGACATTGAAAATGTCATATTTTATGTACTCTTGAAAATGTAAATCAGTACGATTCGACAATTTATTATTTTCCATGTGTCTTTTCAAAATGTTCTTTATCTATGAATTACATTACCAAATTATTTTATAAAATTAAAAAGGACAACGAAAACCTTTCAGGATTCGACATTTTATTATTTTCCATTACATTTTAGGGTGAGCGAGTTATTGAACTCATGTTTTGGGCAGCGTTCAAGATTCTTGATTCATTCATTTACTCTTCAACATTGCAACCAGAACCGTTCACCCATACGAGCAGATAAATCTTAGAAACAACATCGCTTTCAACACATACCTGACCGGGGGGTCGGAGACCTCCAGAGATGGACACGAGGGTGCCAGGCGGGGGACCGGATCCGACCGAGGTCGGTCCCTGGGGCATTCGTAGCTGTGGTGGCAGTCCTGGCGGCATCTGTGGCATCTGCCCTTGGTGGATCTGTCCCGGCATTCGCCCCGGCTGCATCTGGCCGGGGGGCACCTGTCCCGGTTGGAGCTGGCGTGGGGGCATCTGGCCGGGGACGGGCATCATCACGGGGGGCATGATGTGCTGCTGCATGACGGGAACCACGCCTGGAAAACAAATAGTGGCTAAAAACTTACTTATTGCTGATCTTGTCCAGGCAGGGATGGCCCTAGCCAGTAAGTTTTGGGAGTCATCATGACCCCCAATATGTTTTAGTGGGAGTCATTCATGTGGTTTGGGGAGTCAATGATGAATTAATAACCTTACATAAAATCAAGTCATATATATAATCACTATCCAGTTCGTGATAGCACCAGGCATGTGATTAAATGTTGAGAGAGAAAAAACACAGAACTTTTGGTCAAAATTATATACATGGACATTAATATTGACAACTTTGTGTCAAATCGACGCATAGAAAATGGTAGCATGCGTTTTTCACGAAAGTGGGGGTCAAATACGCACATTTTGCGCGTCCGGGCAAACCCTGTGTCCAGGGTATCATTTCTCGAAGATCTCTTATCCATAACGCTCTCTTTGCCGATAGCCAACACACTGCTAAGAGAGTCCTATGGTCTCTTAGCGGATAAGAGAACTTCAAGAAACGATTTATTGATTCATGTCGCTGCATGAACATTTCTCTCAAATGTGATACTAAAATCAGTGGCCATCATTTTAGCGTGGGCTCAAATTAGCATGTAGAATGACAGGAAAACAGAAGAAAATTTACATTTTTAAAGAAAGAAAAAAAAGAGAGATCATTGTATTTTCGAAATCAAAATAACCACAAATTTAAAAATTCAATATATTTATTGCTCATCATCGCTGCGGGAATCTTTCAGCCATATCGATGAAATACAAATTTCGCTGATAAATATGACAAACCTGGCAATGGACCTCCAAACTGTGGCTGCTGACTTTGCATAGGTTGAGGGGGCAGGATGTTGTCTGCCTGTGGTGGAGCACCCTGACTGTCCTGGTCTGGCTCTTCCTGTCTGCCAAACTTGATACCTGCAAATACAGCCGACCCAATGAATAGGGAGCACTTCAACAATTCACTCAACTGTACAAAACAAAACTGGCCCACCGATTACAATCTTTTTGAGTACGATTTAATTTTTAAGCTCAAATTTTACATGTGGATTTGTGAACAAAACTGATGAAATTGTATTCAAAAAGGTGTCGTAATCTCGGCCCCAGGTATTTATCTCATTCCCATTTATAGACAATCATAAGCATGCACTTCCTTAATTAAGTGAGCAATGTTTACATGACAGTAGGATTCTTTCCCCCATTCGCCAAGACTCCCATTTCCTGACAATCAACTATTATTACTGCATACAAAAGCCTGCTTATGGTATTTCCTTTCTTTTTCTCTCTCCCATTTAAGATTTTAAATTGGGGTTCAGAGTCGCTTTCTAGAATCTTTCACTAATCCATACCTCGAAGATGTGCTGGCAACGAGTCTTCGTCTATCATGCCGCCGTCACAGAGTGGGTTTATCTCCAGAGGGAGGCTGTTCCATGCTATATACGTGACACCCAGCTCTGCACTCCAGCCCTTCTTGTATTCTATACCCTTCACGCCGATGCCAGGTGCAAAAGCAATCTGCAACCATAACAACATACACTGCTGATATTTGTATGTCAAGAACATGTATTCAAGCAGTTGTCATTTTGCATTCTAAACAATACCATTACATATCTCTTACTGATGCAGAAAGAATAAATCTTCAGTTCTGTTCTCAAGATAGTGTCAACAATCACCAGTATACTGATGCTCGAATAGTCTACCATAGTTCAATCATAGTTCAATCACAAAGTATTTCAGAAAATCCTTAGAAACAAATTCTGATTCTGTCAAATAGAATTATTATTGTTTCGAGTTTCAGTGGGAATTTTTCATCCATATGAAACGAGCTTATTTGGATAGAAAATTGCAATGGTGATAAGGGGAATTGGAACATTTATCTATTGAACATCTTCACTGTACATCAAATACGTACTCTGATGGTAGTCCCGTTGATTTTGCATCCTTTGGACATTTTATCTACAGCTCTGTATGCATCTTTCCTCGTGGTCATACATACATATGCACATCCCCTCGGCGGAATCATCTACCAAAACACAACATCACAACAAGTTAGCAAATATTTACATTTATACATGCAGTAGTCCAAACGTTTTACCAATTCAATCAATTCAATTTATTCTCGAAAACCACCAAATGGTGGTACCACTACCAACCACCACAATTTCTATCATTATTCTATCACAAAAACATGATTTTAAAAACTGTTCTCAAATTACGACACACAGCATACTTACATTTACAGATTCCACAACACCATATTTCTCTATTTCTTCCCTCAATTCCTCCTCAGTTGTATATTTGGATATATGTCCTATCCATAAAGTTGTACTACATACTGAAAAAGGGAATATACATTATTTTAACTCAAAAAGTTGCATTAAGAGAAAAAAGGAAATAAGCAATTCAATACATAACAGCACAAAAAGAGAACTACAGTATCTGTCATAAAAGAAAAAGGGATCCAAGCCTAACCCAGGAAGGTTTTTTTAAATATCAATACCTACCACTAACATGCTTCTCTTTAATAGTTGGCAATCCCTTTTTCCTACGATCCTTATCCTTTTCTTTCTGCCTTTCCCGTGACCTGTGAAAATGGAATTTATTGATTACTACTCGATACATAAATACACAAATATTGAATGATCCACGACATATTCATAGAGAGCTCCTTTACTAGGTATTACTGTCTTGAGTCAAAGCTGGTAAAAGGGCGAGACCTTTACGGGTTGAAATGACATTCAAAATAAATAACGACTATCTTTACAAATCATTTCACTGAAACAATCAAGATGCAAATTGTCTTTCAAAAAGCTACTAATTCAAACACTAATAAAACATATTAACAATTAGTTCCATAACTTCTTCTCCTGTCCCTCTGCTATACAAACTTGAGATGGCTAATGGGCTAGTGTTAATTTCCATCCATGCATAGTACATTCAAATGAAAAGTTACCTCGACCTTCGATGCCTATCGCGTGACCGTGACCTCCGCCGCCGTTCTCGCGACCTAGACCGTGATCTTTTCCTTTTCTTTGGCGACCTGAATAAAAAAAATTAAAACATCTTCAAAATCAAGCTAAACAAACCTCAACGTGTTGCTGTTCATTAAATGACCAACCATTCTGGATAAACAAAATATCCAGTTATTCGAAAATACATTCTGCTTCTTCAGTTAGTTTTGGAGAAAAAATTATATTGTGCATTTTCTCAAAGTACAATAAGATTTATATCCGTCTTGCATGCATCAGTTCGGGTTCTTATACTACGACGATTATTCTGCAGGGATCGAAATTAACACTAGTCCTCTAGCCCGGGCCATTTCTCCCAATGCTAAAGGTATCCTAAGGACTAGTAGAAATTCATAACATTTGTTATTTGTATCACTATTCGGGCTAGTAAGTTTTAAAGTTAGTTTCGATCGCTGTTCTGGGGAACTGGAACCAAGTTACTAATGCAGTGTTCCAATTAATAGGGGGTCCGGGGGGCCATTTGAACATCTGCAATGTTAAAGGTATCTGTGTGACCCTCTGAAAATTACAGATTTTACCAGATTTAACATTGGGCCTATGGAGAATGCCCCCTCATTATTTTGAACACTGTAATGCCATAATAAATTATTTTTGTTCCAAGGAAAAACATATCTCGGGTCTGCTACACACCGTGACCGGTCTCCACCGCGATGCGAGCGTCGGTGTTCATGCTCATGCTCTCTCCGGTCGTCGCGACCTCCGTCCAGGTCCATGTCGTCGCTGTGCATCTGGTTCATGTTTCCGTACATGGGATCCATCTGCTGTTGCATCTGCATCCCCATCTGCATGAAACCCCCGTGGTGCCCCTGAAACACACAACATTTCCATTAAGCTAATGCTGGTAGACGTACTAATAATCTGTGAGGAGGCTCATTTGTTTACTGAATAGCGGCTTGAAGAGTTTCTTTTAAAACTAGGAATTCTGGTGATAAGTCTATGACTTATAGTGACTACATATCCAAAGAAAATCTGAATACGATGTTATAAAGGATCATATCCGTAAATTTCTGTTCGGTTCAGAGATGAATTATGTTGTTCAGCATGGTTCACGGGTAATAAATTGTGAGGCAACGTAAGGTACGTAAAAAACAAAACAATCATGCAAATTTCCCCTACACGCTTATCACCAAAATCAGTAAACTGAGTACGTCTATAAATAGGTAAAGTAGAACATATTTAGAGCACTAGTGACTAGTAGGCCTATTATCTTTATTCTGTATGGATTTCACTTTCTATTTAAAACTTGTATTCCATTATTCAGGAAATGAAATGCCACATGACTATCGTTGTGTAGCGATACACACCCTCGCAATACGATACGCGAATCGTCAGACTTTGTATCGCGATGCACCCGTGCACCGGTGAATCGTTGCACCCCTAATAAATAGTACTTTAATATGTGGATACTAGTTCAATAAATATTTCCAGATATCATTGCCAGAAATGTTACAAGAAATATTTCCGTCAAGACACCTAGAATTTAATATTGCACCCTAAGGAAAGACCAGATTCCATTTTCTGAAATGTGATCGGCAAATAAGTGCGAGCTGTCATATAAAACATTAAGTTGTGTTGATACCAGATACCAGTAAACAATTATGATAAAAATGCCAGGGAAAATTGAACAAAGATGCAATGTTATTAGGTATCACTGACAGAAAGTTGGCGACAAACATTTCTGAAAGCAAGACAAATATTAATATTGCACTATTAAGGAAAGACCAAAATTTCAATGTCTGAAATGTGATCGGCAAATGAGTGCAATCAGTGGAAATTCCACAGAGAGAGAGAGAGATTCTTTATTTCCACCAGACATGAAATCCAAAGATTTACAAAGATCGTCAATTCATAAACATAGCATCAATGTACAAAACATAACAGACACATACAATTACATATGCGTCATATATGTTGTGAGACTTCCATGATCTCATGGAGGCGTTATTGAATTATTTTTAAAATCAAAAATACAAGTTATTTCTAAAATTAAGTCAAAGTTAATAATATCCCACCCTGATAGTATGCACAATACATACTGTTTCATAAGTTTTTCCATATTTTTTCACAAGTTTTTCCTATGTTGGAATAACTTGTACCCAATCCTGTTCTATTGTGAAAAAACTAAAAAACACAAAAATTACCTTTAAATATCATTACATTGTATACAATGTTATAATCAAATTAGAAATCTAGTCAGGATATCATGGTTATCTTTTACAAAAGTGGCTCAAATTAAAAAATTAGTACACCTCGTGGATGTCACTTAAATATTAGTGTCCAGTAATTAATGTCCTTATATACTAACGGAACAGTTTACAAGAAAACGCTTCCATTAATACATCAAGAAATAATATAGCACTCTAAGGAAAGACCAAATTCCATGTAGCTTGAAATGTGATCGGCAAATGAGTGCAATTAACTGGGGCAGTGTGCTACACTAAAGCAACTACTATAACTGGGGCAATGAAGAGACTAATAACTTGGGCAATGCAACACAAAAGCACTACCAACTGGATCAATGTGACATTAAAAAGGCTACGAACTGAGGCAATGTGTAACACTTTTTCTTCTTCTTTTGCATTGGGGTTTAGAGTCGCTTTCAACATGTTTTCCTAACTACTTCACAACTTTTCAGTTTAGGGCAGGATTTTTTGTTTGGTTGATTTGGGGTTTAAAGTCACTTTCTAGAATCTTTCACTAATATCATGACGTGCATGCTCGACTAGTCTGGATTTCCACCAGTTTTTATAGTGCTAGTTCACTTAGAATATCATGTCGCAGATAGTACAATG
>JAUTBR010205514.1:0-14032 GCA_032361205.1 Pseudorimula midatlantica | reverse complement strand
GATATAACGCGGGTATGATAACGCGGGTGGCATGTCATGGACCCCAAATACCGCGTTATATCGAGGGTGCACTGTACCTGTATCTGTTAGATTGTCTGATATTTTTTGTAAACGATTATTTTAATTTAAGAAATACATTTTCATATTACCATACTGTTCCTTCTATAGTACACTATACACTATACACCTTGTATTATACAAAGAAAAATACGGTATCAACATCATGTATAAATATTTGTAGGATTGTCTGATAATTCTTGTACGAAATTATTTTATTTATTTAATCAATTTTCATATTTTTGGAGATGTTTGTTTACAGCATATATGTCCAATAAATTGTGTAACAACCTGATTAACCTTCTCCCTGCCAGATTAGGCACTACTATTTATGGCATCTCCAGTTGCCTCCAGCAGAGAGAGGGTTAACGAGGTGACTACTACACTACTACAGTAAGCTGTTGCCCACTACACCAGGTGCAATCTAGGAAGGAATGTCAGTGTTTTCTCTATATAGCTTAGCAACAGCATGCAGACTCCAGGTGGAATAAATAGATAACAAGTAATTTTAATACTCATCAAATTCTTTTGGTCGCATGATAACATACTATTATTGGATTTCCTTTGTATATTGTGTAAACATAGCACGTTGTTAGAAAAAAATATTTTAAAATTGTTCGGAGAATGTCGAAAGAAAAGTAAATGAGAGTTGATGACGTCAAACATTAATCTGACTTTGCAAGGGTATAGATTATACGTATACAAATATTCTGTTCACTAGATATTATATCAAAATTAGATCGTTTTCAAGGCGACAACTGCGATAAAAAGATAAAAATCCCTGGGAAAAAAACGATGAACAACAATGATTTTTTTTATGAATAATTTGAAGGCGTTGATAATTTCTTTTATGAATGTTTGTGTACGCCTCCAATCAGGTCAATGGAGCGCGGAAGGGAGCCAGACAAGTAATTTCATAAGTCACTGACTTCTTCCCAGATACTGTGTTAAAGTCAGTCTGGCTGTCCCAGGTTTTGTGTGTGAACATACCCTGTGAAGACAGAACATACCCTGCAAAGACAGAACATACCCTGTGAATACTGCTATGATCAGGAACAAGCGTGTCTGCGACCGTGAACAAACGGGTGTGGTATTAGATATTGCCTGTAACACTGGAGTGAGATACTTTGAAGCAGAGTCTCCCTTGATCTGGGTCCTGTACCATAGAACAATCATAGTGCAACAAGCTCCTATATGTTAAAACATAATTGCAAAAAAAGGTTTCTCTCCCTGATCCTAATTTACATATTCAAGAGGTATTCTCTTGTCATTTTAAGTATATATGTACATAATACCACCCGTATGAACGTGATCATGTTTATGAACAAGTTGTCAGAGGAAATGTAAACACTTGTCAGATTTACGAGTTATAATTCTTTGCCCAGGATCAAGTTTGATTGTCCAGTCTTGATGAAATTACAGCTTCTTGTCACTTTGATAATCTTAAATTTGTAGTTTGAAAAAAAACCTTGCATTCAGAGTTTGTGTTTATTTATCACTAGGCCTCAATAAATCTTACTTAATTTCTTGTATGTTCTGAATCGATGGTTGATAAGAATTTCCACCTTAACATTTCATATAAAGCAGGCCAGGCTTATCTCAAGTAGCTGCTGCCCGGATGTATTTATCCTAAGATTGGGCACCTTTTTCATTCGCTTCAATTCCACCTACGCATGAGTGACTGATCGACTCAGCCTTTGAGAAAAATAATAATATACTTACTGTTGAAGCGTGAGGATTATCTCCCTTTAATAAACGCAGGTATACGCTTTTTTTTGTTTGAATTCCGCATGACTTGAGGTGTGGTGGCGAATATATTTTTGCTGAAAAGAAAAATCATCAGCGATACCCTTGAGAGAAAACTATGTATGGCAAGTTGTTCTGCTTGAAGATCCTTGTATTATTAGACCAAACTGGGTCGTAAACATGACTTGGGGAAAGATAGTTTCTTCCTCAATCCTTTTTCCATATTCTCTGCTTACACTCTCCAGGTAGACATCAGGAAGGCAGACAACCTTTTTAAAGTCGGAATTCTGTATAGACATGGAATTTATCTGTATTACTAGACATCTTTTAGATTAAATAGCAAAAAGTTTTTATTTGTAGCGATTACGACATAGAAGGTGGAAGCAGTTCACATTTATTTATTGGTCTTTCTGTGGAGCAGCTGCAACAATGTAATGGAAGATTCTTACCTCTTGGCATCTCAACAAAATCTTGTATTATTACAGAATGAACTACTACAGTAATATCTTTACCTGAATTGCTATTGTTTGGACTTCTCATAAAGGAAAATTATAAAAATGTATTCATAAAAAATAAGTCTACCGTACTTGTATTCATTAATTTCAAAAATATTCATAAAAAATTAGTCCACTTGTATTTATTAATTTTGAAAAAATGTAAAATGAAATATTTTTATTCAAGAACTCCAAGGCATGTCACATGGCCATGGCAAGTCTTTAATTTTATATATATTGATACTAAAGAATGTCTTTGTTCCCACAATCTCCCGCAACTTTACAGCGCCAGCTAATTAAAACGGGTAGAGATTAAGTGGCCCCATGCATATCAAAGCCAGAAAATCAATCAATTTCAAAGGGAACTTTGACATTATTTTCACATAAGTGAATTCACCTTTCGATATGGGATCATTGTTATGTGTCAATACGATTATTCAAATGGAGATTTTCATTGATCTGCACCGTGGTGCCGTTGGGAGTTTTTGAAAAATTGGCGCAAGAGTCAGCTCAAGTAGATTCACAACCGCCTCATTTTAACCCAGCTCAGAGACTCGTGCTAACGAGATGTTATTTTGGGAACTTGTGACGGCAACATCTACAGGTTGGGTGACTGAGGTTATTGGGATTCTGTCAGTGGAGTTAACAGCTTCATAAACTATGTGTCATCTCGCTGGAGAGAAGTATCGTGAAGAAATGTGCACCACACACATACTTATTTTTTTCTTGAGATTTATAAATATCACTTGATGATCCTTGTCTGGAGCAGATCTGGAACTATTTGGCAAGCATAAGACAACATAAGACAACAACCTTGTATTTATTTTTATAGAAATATATATTTTGGACAAATCTCTTTTTATGCAAAGTGAATTAATATTTCCAGACCCCTCTCACGATATTTTAATAATTGTCTTTTAAACACTGCCTGCTGGATTAGGTAAAGATACTGCTCTTTAGGACACCTCCAGGTTGCTTTGAACATGGAAAGGGTTAATGCAACATGCATTAATGATACTGAATATACATGTAGTTACATTTATTTTTCTCCATTTTATTTTATGATTCTGGGTATCATTTCTCGAAGCTCTCTTAGACGCTAAGGGACCATAGCACTCTCTTAGCAATGTATTAGCTATCAGCAAAGCGAGTGCTATGGTCCCTTAGTGAATAAGAGAGGTTCGAGAAACGATACCCTGCTTGTGTTATCACCCTGTCGGTGGAATATTGCATATAAGCTATAAAGAAACCCTATATACTAATCTGTTATCTGGACAAGTGTGGACATATTAATCTTAATGTTTTCGTGCTAAATGCATTTCCGTGTGAATGTAGCCAATTGTTGTTTTGAGGTGTTGCTTATCAAGAATGTGACTCACGTTGGCATTATTTTTTCTTTGTCGGTCAGTCTATAGGTCGACAGTATTACTTAGCTGCGAGATATTCTAATTTATTTGCCTTCAATTCAAAGAAATATTGACTCGGATGGTTTTATTCACAGAGGTGTGAGCCTCTATTTGTCCACATTCAACTTCCATATCAAACAGTTTGTCGACTTTTCCTTCACTCTAAGTAACTGTCCTGATGCCTAAGTAACTGTCCCGTTGCCAAAGTAACCGTCCCATCCTCGTGTTCAAAAACTGTATCACTTTTAAGTCTTGGTAATATTTTCAAGCAACTCCAATTTCAATTCCTCATTTACTGAAACAATGCACCAAACAACAATGGTCATTTTTCAGTGGTCAGTCACAGATCAAAGCCAAGTTGACTGAACTGAACAGACAATACTCCCAAGCCCTTACTGGTCATTTCACTAACTTTCACCAAAAGTTGACCAAGGTACTCTCGAAAGGTTTTCCAAATGACTGAATTGCGATTGTCACAGATCTCTGAATATATTTCGTACTGTATGGTAGAAGTGCAGTGAACTGCATCTCCAACGACAAGACAGAATCTCCAGACCTCGGCAGCTGTTTAATGATTGTCACTGCTTTTTCTAACTGGCCGATACGTTGAGCACCGACGAGAGATTATCTAAAATCCCACAAAGCATTGACCAGGAAGTACCCAGGCCCATACCAGCGATCTACACTCCTTTATCCAGCATTGGCAACACTGAGACCCTGTGTACCCTGAGATCAACTTGGGTAGTTTCAGTTTCGTGAGACCTGACTCAGGGCTACCGCGTGTCTGTTGTTAGCTCTGCCTTCAGTGAGTGTGTGTGGTGGTGGTAAGCCTGGCCTTGAAGCTCTCTCTATCTCTCTGTAGCAGGTCTGTTTGCTGTACCTACGTCTGTTCTGGTACATCTACCTGTTGTGCGAGTGTGCATGCGTTGAGGCTCGACGTACACCTGTGTGGACCGATAGCCGATAAACTGTCCTGTACTAGGACTGACTACAGCCACAACCACCACTAATACTACTACCACTACCACTACTACTACGTTGGGCTGATGTTTGTCAACTGGAACTGTATTTGTCTGTAGACTGATCACAGTTATCAATATTGAGGCAGCACCTGGACAGCTGGTAAAATTGATGTCTGCTATCACTACAAATATTACTACGACTATGTGTATTGGATAAATTCTGCTGATGTTCATATTCTTGAACTGTTTTTGCCTGTAGACAGATCACAGTCGTCAATACTGAGGCAGTGGTTAAAACTGTCGTCTGCTACTGTTCAAATTGGATAAAATTGACGTCTGCAATTGTCTACTACTGGATACCAATTGATACGTGACAACAAAGGTGACAACAAATGTGACAACCGATACTGACATAGTATTATCATGACATTGGATAATGAAGAAAATGTATTTTTGGTCGTTTTTTCCCCCAGAGTCAATTTCATATAATGACTGTGTTACGTCACATGACAACGTAGGATACGAAGGCTAATCAACAGATGGAAGTAAAAGTGATAATGCACCATGTGGTGGTCGATAAAGAGTCGAGGTAAATAGACGTAAAATGCAGGTCAGGTATACTGACTAGCTGGCGATTTATTTTCAGCTGTTACAGAAAATATCTGAATTTCACAACATGTGCAGTTTTGTAGCATACTAAAGCTATAATTATGTACAACCTGTCAAGGTATCTCATATGAGGAAGGAAAACATATTCAGGGAAATTATAACAGCAAACTGAACTTTACATGATCGACATGTACTAAAGAAAATCAAACTGAGATCAAACTGAGATCAAACGAAGGAAATCAGTGATCAAACGCAATGGAGGCCAAGTTTAAAAATATATTTGATTGTTATCCTGGATATTTCATGCAATACTCCTACACCAACCAAACCTATCGGGAAGAAACGAAGATTTGAAAGTTAAAGGGATCTGTTCTTATCTCAACAGTCAAGTTAGTTTGGCGTCTGCTCAGACTATCTGACAGTTGCGCGAATTCTCTGATTGTGTCATCTACGACATCATTAATATCATGGAAGTCTTCAAGCATGGAGCCTAACAGTGACTTCTGCCCAACCCCTGGGCAGACGGCAAGTATTTCTGGCCCAGTGAGACTGGAAGCTAACCTGCTTGAGCTATGTTCCACAAGCTCTGTTCCCCAAGCTATGTGTATGTGTTCTCTCACCTAGAGCAGGAGCCTTATCCAACTGCGTATCAGTGTACCTTTGTTGATTAACAAGCAGCAATTGCTAGCGGGGATTGTTACACAGGATTCCAGGTAAAATTACCAGTGGCTTGGATTTTCATATTCCTGGTGAATTACTTGATTGAGGCTGTAATCTGTTCATTTACATGCATACATGTAATATTCAGAATATTCAGAATATTACAGAATTCCATTCAAATATTCCTGATTGTATAATCAGTGGTAGATGTATATTTGGAATTAATCGATCCTTTTTCATTTCTTATTGTCACATATGGGTGAAAGATTCCCGCTATGACATAAAGCAATAATTCACTCACTCAATCATAATATTTCTCATAATATTTTATTACTGGTATTTAAGAAAACACATCAGAATGGAATTGGAAAATTAATATGGAAATTATTATATTATTAGTTTTTAATCAAAAACATGAACAATAAAGCAAACACTCAAATTCAATGTGCAAATATTCCTTGCATATTGCCTGTATCAGTCATCACACATTGGTTTATTCAATGAGCTGTGCCAGTGTCGTATATATTCCCGCAAGCGTGTGGAGGTTATATTTATAATCCCGGTGTAACAAGCCTCGTAATCTGCTAATATCTTGTCATGTATTCACTTCATTGTTCGTAATGTCCTTTGCTTCAGGTGCTATGAAAGAACCCAGCTCATGATTGAGACACCTCTATCAGGAAATCACTAGCTATCTGAGAATGGAAAGGTCTCTACTGTGAGGTCCAGATCTTCGTAACACCTCCCCCCCCCTTGTTACGCTTGCTTTACTATGGGGTGAGGAACTGATTTTGCAATGATTTTGCAATGATTTTAAACTGAGGGTTGGAATGGTAGATCTCTGAACATTGTGTTTGACAAGCCCAAGAAGAAAAATACAAATACGTGTATTGGAGAAATCTTAAATTTGGAGTGGATATATATTGACGTCAGTTCAAGAAGAGGAATATTTCAATGTTGTTGTGTTATTGGAATAATATACTACAAGGTGTGGAAAAATAACAGAGAGCATCAAGTGTTCTGACCACCTGTTTCCACATCTCGGTCATCGTTTGACCGTTACAGAAGCCTAATAGACACTAAGTGGGGAAATTAATGTTGTTTTCTATCCAAGTAAACATATCTGTCATTGCCAGTGTTGAATATTAACGAGGACGGCAGTTTTTGCAGAATATTCCATATCGCAAAGATCATTGTAATTTCATCAAATATTTCATTGTATTTGGAACATACTGATTGGATTAACAACAATGTAGCCTTCAATACCAACTGATTTTATAGATAGATTTTGTGGTTGATGGGATTTAAAAGAAGAATTCTGTCGTTCCTAATGTGCGAGATCGAGCAATCTGCTGTAGACTTGTATGTGTATCCTACAGCGAGCAAGATTGAGCAACATGTAGACCTAGGTTTGTATCCGACCTCGTGCAAGATTGAGCGACACGTAGTGGACCTAGGGGTGTCGTACAGCCAGTGTTGGGGGATGTACCCTCGGCCGTGGTCGTCGCTGGTGGAGTTGCCAGTCACCAGCGCCCACGACTTCAGCTGTGATGTCCTCCATAACCTCGGAGACTACTACGAGGGCAGCGCCGATTCAGACTCCACCGTATCCAAGTACAGCCGCGATTCCGACGAAGTTACCATATCCACCATCTTCGAGGTAGGGAGTTCTAGGATGGTGTGGTACTATGTACTCAGTCATTATTCTTTGCCGTATCAGATCATGTTATAGAATCTTTTCCTAATTAGTCACCATATCTACCATATTCAAGGTAGGTAGTTCTAAGTTGGTATGGTACTATATACCGACCCTTTTCCATAAGAGAAATTGGCTCATGTTATAGCATCCCATTACGTGCATATTATTGCATAATATTTTCTGCATTAGTCACCATATGCGCCATTTTCAAAGTAGGCAGTTCTAGGATGATATGGTACTATGTACCCGAGTTCAGGAGTTACGGAAGACAGTCATTATTCATTTCCTGTTTCAGGTTGTGTCATAGCATACCATTGCGTGCATATTGTTATATTATATTTGCCACATTAGTCACCATTTCACCATATGCACCATCTTCGAGGTATGGAGTTCTAGGATGGTGCTATGGTACTAAGTAACCACTTCCAGGAATTTCAGAATATACTTATTTTTCTGAGCTTAATTTGTTACATCATGTCATGTATTAACATACCAGTATGTTAATATTGTTACATAACATCTGACCCATATTTCCTGATAAATCACCATATTATCAGCCGTCTTTGAGGTAGGGAGTTCTAGATACTGGACTACAGATATGCGTGATACGCAGGCCAGCAGCGAGTGCTGTGACTAGCAGAAATACTTCCAGGTTTAGTTCTAAGCATACATGGACAATACCGCCAGATTCCACGTCGACAGTCATTGTGTGAGAAACTGATTGATTGGTCAATACCATATTGTGTGTTGAATGAAATGTCAACGGTTATAAAAGGGCAGTTTGTTAATTTATATACCTATGTTGATGTACTCTTTATAGCATAATGATAAACTAATTAATTTCACTCGAAGTCTTACAATGGTGCCCGATTATTAAGTGATATGGATTTAGGTCATTGTAAATTTGCAGTTGAGATAATAATTTGAAAATCATCTCTTGGTAGTTATTTTACAAAATATATGCTCTTTTTAGCATCTGAAAAATCCCCTACTGAAAAAGCTAACCTTATTTTGTAATATTACAGTTTGTGTGTAATGGCTACTAAGCAATAAATGATGAATGACAGATATTGATGTGCAATGTACGTGACCTTAGACTACAGGTATATATATACACAAAATATACAGCCAGACGATATTGGCATGGCTGCCATGTGCATTAAAGACACAATTCCATAAATCTGCACTCCATAACCTTGGGCAATGTAACAGGATGGTGGTATTGATAATAGAATTCTCGTTAACTTGTTGACAAGGATGGCGTGGATGATATGGATAATAGCTGAAAGAATGTGGATAATAGTCCAGAGCATGTTGATATTGGCTCAAAGCATGTGGATAATGAGTGTAGCTCAGTTGTGGATAATATGGCTATTAGTTCTTGATAATGTGGATATTGTTGATAATGGCTGAAATAATGTGGATAGTATGGATAATGGCTCAGAGCATGTGGATAGTGTTGCCAATAGATCAGATAATGTGAATAGTGAGGTAGCTCGGTTGTGGATAATGTGGATAACAATTTGGATAATGCAGATAATGTTGGTAATATATCGGAGAAATTAATATAATTGTAGCTTGGGTGTGGATAATGTAGGTATATAGAGAATGTGGATAATAGAAAATAGCGGGCAATGGGAAGTTGGCTCCTTTTTCGATATTAAAAATTGTTGAATAAGGAGCTGGTGTTCTACGGTGAACTATTATGTAATTCAGATTTGATATCTGCAATACAAAGGTCTCAATATAGCCTAACTATTATGTAATTCAGATTTGATATCTGCAATACAAAGGTCTCAATATAGCCTATCAACCTATGTAAGTGTCATATTAACACATAACATAGTATAGATTATGAGGATTATGTGGGTTATGAGCATAGCTGAGAATATATGTGGAAAACTTAGAAATGGACAATTCAGAGAATGGGACTTGGGTAATAATACTACAATTGTAGTACATTGTGTATATATTTATGACTATTTATGAATACCCAATATGATTATGTTTATTTTTGCTGGAGGCAACCAGAGATGCCTGAAAGAGCAATGACTGTGCCTAATCCAGCAGGGAGAGGGTTAAACTAGTAGTATTAGTGTTATTATTAATGGGTCATAGCTCAGTGAGTGGTGTGGATAGCTCCGAGAATGATGTGGATAACTTGGAAGATGTGGATGTCACGTCCACCTAGGTGTCTATTTCAGTATCATAGACAGATATTTACATTGGAACACATGGCAGTCTGGTATATATCTAAGTATGCACTGTAGATACACGCCAGGTTAATACCCAAGACAAATGTCTGCGCACATTATTACAGTTACTTTTATTTGTAGCACTTCAGTTAAACATGTTTTATTTGAAATACATATATGTACACCTTCTAATTTTTAATCATCACAAATGGGTGAAAGATTCATGCATTGATGTTAGATTCCGCATTGACTCACCAACACTTTTTATATAGAAAATACGTAGAAAATACACCCTGAGCTTGTTCTAATACTGTATTGAACTTAATCCTAATATATGACACTTGCTATCTATTTTATCCATCCTTGTTTATTTAGCCGAGAGATGAAAACCATGCACATACTGATTCTCACGACATCATTGTAGTCAACGTATTCACACCCCTCCTGTCCAACAAAATCTTGGCAATCTAATTAGAAAATAAATGCTAAATTCCTCACAAGGTACCCAAGTTACGCTGACTGCATATGAGGTTTGTGGGAGGCAAACAGACCCAAAATTCAGAGGCATGGTCTGGAGGTGTGATCTATATTTGATCTATATCTATATGTCAAAAGCTACCTGTATATATTTTGACATTGGGATGAACTATTATTTTGGGGGAATTGGGAGAAGGGTTCAGATCAATTGAAGATATCACTAGATGAGAAATATTATTATGTTTATTTTTTTTAAAATAACAAACTATGTTTATCATCGGTTCTCATCGGATGGACTTATAGGGTAATCTATCTCTATTGTGCTGATTGGCTGGCTAATAATAAACATAATTTCATTGGTTACTAGGCAGCTGTAACTACATTGACATGTTTCATTCTGTCATTTTCACAAATTCTATGAAGTCACTTTTCAATGTCTGTCACATCCAATTAATTTAATTTGAATAACTATATTTTCTAAGTTTTTTTTAACATTTTCTTTTTATTATTCATCATATTTCAAATTGAAATTATGTTTGTTCAAAGTTCATTCATAACTTACTCAATTTATGTGATCCAGAAACTTTCCTTTTATCAATATGATCTATTGACAGACTAAGTATTTTCTTTACCTCTGTTGTGCAAACACAAGAAATATTTCAACGGTGGGCAATTACATGTCTCATTGCTTGTGCACATCAACTCTACAGATGATGGTCATAGCAATTAATATTATTATATAGCTTGTGGGAATTCATGAAGTATTCTTTTAATTTGATTATGATGCATGGAGAAGCCAACCCATTTGCCGACCTTACAAACTACTTTCCCCTCATGCAGTTTGTTACGATATGTTATTTATTTCCTATAGTATCTGTGTCATCTGTGTCACACCCTGTTCTCACCCAAATACTATTCAAAATACCCCCATAGAGGAAGTCGATTTGACAATCCATCTTCCAGAACACATCTTCTTGCTGATCGTTTTGCGGCAGAAGACTTTTCTTCTTCTGGCAGATGAATTCCCATGCTCCACCTCCATAGCAGGGGCACGCAGGTGAACATTTCTCTTTCTAGAATCACTTTTACCAAAACGAGAAGACGCCAAATCGATCACAGATAAAGAATAAGTTCAACAGCTCCTTTCATATAAATATATTACCAATCAATATACTTTATATTTAAGCCGTTTACTTTCATCCTCTGAGATTATGGATAGTCTAGCATCGTTAGTATTCTTAAAGTGTCTGTTCATGCTACACTAATTTCACTTCAGATAGATAACAGTTATTCTTCAACTTTCTTTATTATCCAACATTAAACAACTTTCTTCTTCCTATTTTTCTTCGTGGCGTAATGGTTAGAGTGTCGGCCCGGAGTGCGGAAGATCGTGGTTCGATCCCTGGTCGTGTCATACCAAAAGACATTAAAAGGTGGTACTTGTGGTATCGTATACATAACGATATCGTTAAGCCTTCGTGTTGGAAAATCGTACTCTTTCTGGATCATCATATTTTCTTTCATGAACAACTTTGGGCCCAGTTAGCTAATCAGGTGGATAAGACTTTGGGCCCAGTTAGCTAGTCAGAAGGATGAGACTTTGGGCCCAGCTAGTCAGGAGGATGAGACTTTAGGCCCAGTTAGCTAGTCAGGAGGATGCGCCCTTGGGCCGAGTTAGCCAGTCAGGAGGATGTGACTTTGGGCCCAGTTAGCTAGTCAGGAGGATGAGACTTTGGACCCAGTTAGCTAGTCAGGAGGATGAGACTTTGGGTCCAGTTAGCTAGTCAGGAGGATGAGACTTTGGACCCATTTAGCTAGTCAGGAGGATGAGACTTTGGGCCCAGTTAGTTAGTCAGGAGGATGTGACTTTGGACCCAGTTAGCTAGTCAGGAGGATGAGACTTTGGGTCCAGTTAGCTAGTCAGGAGGATGAGACTTCGGACCCAGTTAGCTAGTCAGGAGGATGAGACTTTGGGTCCAGTTAGCTAGTCAGGAGGATGCGACTTTGGGCCCAGTTAGCTAGTCTGGTGGATGCTCCACTCCTAGCTGTATCCATGGCCATCAAAGCATCCTCCATTCATCTGCAGTAAAGTGCTGAGTCATGTTTGACAAGTGTCATACTTGTTTGAGCGTGTGTATACAGCGTGTTAACCTCCTGTTTGATGGCGGTACACATCATTAACTGCTGTTACTACATCATTAATATGCTCCTAGAGGAACAGAGTTGTCATTGAAACCTGTTATTATGAGAGCAAAGACCTACTTGTTTGTACCAGTTAATACCATAAGAAGTCGCAGTTTATTTCGTGTTTGTAGTTCTTGGTGCTCCTGTACATGAAGAGTTCACCTGACTGAACACATTACTGTACACATTACTGAACACATAAGTGTTCACATAACTGTTCACCATATATATGACAGATGGATGATATTGTCAGACATATAAAAATGAAACGTCAATTTATCACCTTTAAAAAACATCCAAATAAATCCAGACAAATTATATAACATTTGACATAATCAAGCAAACTAGGTAAACGTGCCAATCTAAATGCACTTCCAAGTTGCATAGTATCGCACATAGTATGTCTATGCAGAATTATTACGCATATATCAATACATAATTTCAACACTGTATCACAATGTGACAGAATAATGTGGCACACGTGGACTCTTAAATCATGCATACAGCTCGAATGCCTCAGCTGACATGTCATATTGCCGATACTACATCATGTGTGAATAACCTGCTCCGTCAATATACTACTGGTAGGAATACTATATGCATACCAAATCCATGTCATTCTGCCGCTCAGGGATACCATTGTAAGACGTGCCATCAATGCGTAGTTAAAAATCATTGTGGATAGATTAGCACATTGCAAGTCATGATAATGAAATGCTTTTGTACTGTCATAACTCTCTCCACTCAGACCGTCTGACAGTGAAAGTTTAAAGACCGTTTTGTCACTTGCAGCATAATTCATTCACAGAGAGAAAGAAGAAAGTTTTATGAGGGTAATCGATCATTCTTTGGAACAGAAGACCGGTTACATTCAGCTGATATCTGAAACATTTCTGATCTATTTCCGCATGAATGTCCTTTAGGGTATGCGAATCAGGTTGAAATCAAAGTCGGATGGATCTTAAATTAATATTTCTGACATATACTCAGTAATGTAAAACCAGATAATGTTGCATTATGAGGAAAGAAAATTGGGTTGAATTAAATTAATACTTAAGAATATTCATTTAAATCTTTGTGTACCGGTATTGCATTTACAACAATATTTATTGAAATTGTCTAATAAATATGATTCTTTTTCTTCGTACCCTATGAATTCAGAAAGCACATAAACAATTAATGCTGTATCAATGGCATTCCATTTCATGATGTAACAAGTACATTTAAACCATGCCTATACATTTCCTGACACGACCTATCCTTTATTGATATTCTTGGTGCAGTAATTGACACTAATGTCTTTATTTGATGTTTTAATATGCAGTTATCCTACATTATAATCGTTTCTAAATTGGTCGTTTTACAAAGATTTACATTGTATACATGTGTATTACCTTTGTCTTAGTTATTTCTAAATTGGTAGTTTCACTATGCGTTTCCTTGTACACCCATGTGCATTCAGCTATTACGGTAGTTCTTCTATTAATACGAACACTCTAATAGTTCGAACACGTAAATTAATCGCCGAAAATAATTGTTTTCC
>JAUTBR010205403.1:10597-14032 GCA_032361205.1 Pseudorimula midatlantica | reverse complement strand
TCTCTCTCTCTCTCTCTCTCTCTCTCTCTCTCTTCTCTCTCTCTTCTCTCTCTCTCTTCTCTCTCTCTCTCTCTCTCGTTATCTCTCTCTCGCTCTCGCCCACTCTCTATCTCTCTCCATCTCTCTCCCTCTCTCTACCTCTCTCTACCTCACTATCCCTCACTCGCTCTCTCTCTCTCTCTCTCTCTCTCTCTCTCTCTCTCTCTCTCTCACACACACACATACGATCAGTATTGTCAGGGATACGAAAGCTGACTGAATGCGATACGTTGCTAGACAAACATTGTTATTTATTTTTGTTTTCCGTCGCATTGTGTATAGCATTGTTGAAACGCGAGTCTCTATCACAACGTGTTCTCATCCAAATACTAGTACTCCTATTTCAAAATAACTCCCTAGATCAGTTAAATAAGTTTAGATGTCTCCACGGAGAACAGGAGGGTATGCATATGGCTCCCTTTATATAAATATGCATGTAATACCAATCCATTTCATTTATATTTAAACTATTTACTTTCACCCTCTGAGACTATGGAGAGTCTATAGTAAAACGCTATTGTATCGTCAGTTATATGTACTGCTACGGCTTGCTGATATTTAATAAGAAAGAGAAAGGGATCCAGTTGCATGTGTCCCTCAACGAGGCTGTGTCGTACACTACGACGCGTGTCAGATGGGGATGTCTTGCTGCTGATTCGTCCAATCAATGCATTGGTCCGCCCATTTCCTTATATTGACATGACGGATTACTGCAGAACCAAAGTTAGGTGGTTTCATGTACCAGCCCTGGCAGATTTGATTAGATTAGTAAAATAATCTAGTAGTACATTGTCTAGAGAATATTATTTAAGATTATAACTGTTGGCTGTAGAAAAGCATCCATAGTTGAACAACTATGTAGGCTATCTACCTTTCAAGGAAGCGGTGCCTATATTGAAAATGGGGTATGATTCAAATGTATAATCATATATGAGAAAGTGTAAGCACATTAATTTTAAATCGTTAGACATAGTTCGACTTGACTTTGGTCTGGTCAGGAATTATTGCATTCCGCTCAGCAAGACATGCTATAATACTCTATGCATTATGTACATGATTATATAAACAAACGTAACAAACGTAAATCAAATAAATATCTGTCTGTCATATCGGTATATCTGCTCTTTTCTTATGCTCGAATACATCTTTATATCATACAATGCCGTATATTTCACCAATAGTCATTTTACTCACAGCGAAGCAAACTGTCGTAGGTAACCTTTCCCCTTGACAAAAATGATGACACAAGTCATTTTCTTGCATGCATATGAGGAATGAGTACGATATGTACCCGGATTTCCGGTACGAATCTTTCGTGATAGACATACGTCATAGGAGCTCTTAACTTTAGGTCTATCACCTCGTAAGTTAGATGTCGATTTAGGAAGGGATACTAAGACTTGTGGCGTTGTCGTAAAACTCTTGTTACGGAGGTGATAACTTTAGGACCAGTTTAGGAATTCTTAAAGAGTTAGGAGACCGTCGTGAAACGGCGACCAGGGTATCTTTCGCAAAGCTCTCTTATCCAATAAGCGACCATAGTGCTCTCTTTGCAGTGTATTAGTTAACGACAAAGAGAGCGCTGTGGTCTGATAAAAGAGTTCCGTGAAAGGATACCCTGATCCAAAGGTTGCCAAACCGTACTAAAATGTACGTCACGTAACTTAACGTAACGTAACGTAACCTCGGGGCCAGAGATATACACTACTAACTAATATTTAGAATCGGGAGTACCTGAGCACTTTAGCATATGCTAAAGCTATCCAGATGCTCGTGAATTAATTGGTTTCATGTTCAGTGTTCCCTTGTACGTTTAAAACAACGTGTTAAGAACCGACAGAATATTTTTTGGGAAACTTTCTGCCAAATTTCGGAACACTTCTTGAGAAGTCCGGTGCCATTTGTATTCCAATGCGTGTGGAAGTTTTTAAAGCGTGTACTTATGATGTAAAATATGATGTAATACGATACATGTATATGCCCCCCCCCCCCCTTTCCCACCCACAGGCTACTGTAGCTTAAGTTTGTGAACATAGAACGCAAATTATATTGATTCGTTGTCGATTTAGACTAGCCATATCCTCAGAGGATGTAAGTAATTAGTTACAATATAAATAATATTGATTGGTAGTATTGTCAATTTATTTCGACATTTAAAAGAAATATGACAAAACATAAACATAGTTCTATCTGAATAGGAGCTCGCTTTAAATATACATTGCATTCCATCATATTCTCCATACTGTGTTTGCTTGTACTTAAGATTCGTCGATTTCATGTCAAAAACACATTATGCTAAAAAATGAATAGTCTTCATAAAATGTTAACTTTAATTAGTACTCTATGCCACATGAATGTGTTTAATGATCCCGACTAAATCACTAATATAAATACTCTTAAGAATTGTTTCTTGCTATGCGTCGACCTGCAATTTAGTCCCATAAGGCATAACACATGTTAAAGAAAACTCATTGAAGCGCTGACTTAGTATAATCCCCAAACTAGCTTGGGTCTGCAGTAAGTCCGCAGTCGTTTCCACTATTTTCATGTGCACTAAACTTCATAATACATTACATGGTCATGTATGTTCCATGAAATAACCAGGGGGTGGGGGAAGGGGGTGGGGGTGGGGGGGTCACGAATTGTTCTTAGGCTGAGATGTTCGTAAGAACGTTTAGAGAATAGGGCCCCTGACGTATTTACAAAATGTTAGTATATACCGTATGTTAGTATATACTATAACTAAGGCATATGACATATTTAAAGGGTAATCTAACTGTATAATAAAACGTCGATAATAGTATCCAAATCGGGGATAATTCTATAGTGTGTCGTTGTAGTTTTCGGTCCATCGTTTTCACATCTATTTACCACATTGGCCAGCTTGTGTGGCGGTCTGTGAGGTTGAGTGATCAGAGGGGTGTCGACATTATCAGAGAAACCTCGGGGGAACATGTCGAGGCTGTCAATGCGTCGAAATACTAATTAAATCTTTGTGTCATTAGACAATGGACATATTCTTTATAGAAGCATGTTTGTAAATTAGTCTAGCTGAGTACAGATATAAATGAATCAGCTTAATTATTGGTAACTAAATACGGAAGAAGAAAGAAATGCGTATGCTTATAAGACGGGAATGTATTTAGTAAAATGTTACGTGACCATGTTAATAATAATTATCCCAAATGAATATAATCACCCTGTTAATATAATCGGATCCATCAAGTTAATTTTGAAAGCGAATAGAATTAGTAGAACCGAAATGAATAGAAAGCATCATGATGATATTCGAATAATCGTTTGAAAATATTGTATTCGTATTCGAACAGTCGGTTGACATCTTATTATAATCGAATATTAGAATGCTGTTTTACTCGTCGACAAACATCATACACT
>JAUTBR010205403.1:597-5597 GCA_032361205.1 Pseudorimula midatlantica | reverse complement strand
AGAAAATAAACTGTGAGCGTTAGCCATTAGTAGCAAAAGCAATCGTAATATTTAGTATTCTTCTCGTATACTTCTTGATGTGAATGAACAGACCACAACAGCAGCAGAATCATCCTCTTCATCGTTTACCGCAGCGGCAGCAACAACAGCGGTAGTGGTAGTAGTAGTAATCGTCGTCGTCGTAGTAGTAGTATAGTAGCAGTAGTAGTCGTAGTAGTAGTCGTACTAGTAGTCGTAGTAGTAGTCGTAGTAGTAGTAGTAGTAGTAGTAGAAGTAGTAGAAGTAGTAGTAGTAGTAGTCGTAGTAGTGGTGGAAGTAGTAGTAGTAGTAGTAGCAGCTGTCGTAGTAGTAGTATAACTATCATCTGCAGTGGAATAGCAGTAATGGTTGAAGTGATAGTAGTTGGCGGGGATGCTATTATTATTATTAGTTGTTGTAGTAGTAGTAGTAGTAATACTAGTAGTAGTAGTAGCAATAGTAGTAGTAGCAGTAGTAATACTAGTAGTAGTAGCAGTAGCAGTAGTAGTAGTAGTAGTAGTAGTAGTAGTAGTAGTAGTAGTAGTAATACTAGTAGTAGTAGTAGTAATACTAGTAGTAGTAGCAGTAGTAGTAGTAATAATACTAGTAGTAATAGTAGTAGTAGTAGTATTTTATATTCCTTTTCAAGTCTAGTGGTAGTAGTAGTAGTAGTAGTAGTAGTAGTAGTAGTAGTAGTAGTAGTAGTAGTAGTAGTAGTAGTAGTAGCATTATATATTCCTTTTCAAGTCTAGATGTCTTGACAATATTTGCTCAGCTCAAAGTCGCTATTCCAGTATTTCAGCACCTCATTTCATATACTACATACTATACCAATCAATGTACATGTAACTTATATTTACATGATATACGCTCATCCTCTGAGACTATGACTATGCATGTGTAATCTAAGAATACAAGTACATTTTATTATCGATCCAGACGGAGTGGTTGAGTAGCCATGTCTTGTAGTGGTGGTGGTGGTGATGGTAGTGATGTTGTAGTGGTTATAATAGTAAGGTAATACAAGTCTACAATTAATTGTGTCACAGTGTCACATATCCATTATTTATAGTGCATTACCAACACTTTCCCAAATACAACACGAACACTTTGAAAATTAAACCTAACACTGCAATTTGACATTTACATAGCAATAGCAATATATTTCCACAACACGTTTTCTATCAATATTTAACTTGAATGTGGCGCCCCCTAGTGTCAGTTATGGACTTTTGGTTCGTGTCGTCTGATCCCGGCCTGCCATTCAAATAGTGGACATTAATCTAAAATCGACCGAGATTGGGATGTGCACAGCTTGAGGGCTTCGCTGGTGACAATGTTGCAATTTTAAGCAAACAGCCAATACTGGTCACCTGCCCATAAACTTATTCGAGCGCGAATCTCGCGTAATTAGCATAGATACTTTGAAGCGGTCATCCAAAACGCACACGCGCATAAACGGAAGTTCTCTTAACGAAAACCGTCTAGGTGGTAATTACTAAAGATAACAAAGTTGTGTATATGTTATGGTTTTGGTCATTTTCAGTTTTCAAATATCCGCTTGTCTTTCTTTCTGAAAAAGCAATTCCATTATCAGTTTAGCTAGAATTAATCGCACTCGCGGGCTAATTGAAATACCGCTTCCAGATACATCGCATGAACGACACCTCCATGATTTGCGGAAAGCCTGGTAATGATCAGTTTTAGATGCCAATTTGAAATTGACATACCTTTATGCACTATTGTTGCACAAAATGACGACAGACATGCAATATGTGTGTTGTTATCGACAAATGTACATTTCGCTTTTGTTCCAGAGTCAGTCAGCCCATAAAACCTCACCATGTAGAAATCCGTGCTAGTGTGTCCCAAGTGAAAAATGGATTATCCAGTCCTGTGTCATTGTACACGCGAATTTGAGAATTAGATTAATATTGAGCGCGTAGTTAATTTACTAAATTAGGTGATAGCGTTAAAGTAACATCGACCATCATCCGAATGGTGGAATCTCTTTATCCAATTGATGTGCTCGACACACGCGAAATATCTCGTATGGTTGGTGACAGTTCTGATCATACCGATGAATATTTCATGTTGCCAGCTTGATTTAGTGAGACTTGGTTGTATAAGTTTGATATCTTATTAATGATCAAACGTGGTATCAGGTATGTAACATCAATAGTTGCATACGCACCATTCCATAACAGTCGTCGTATCTAGTTGCAAAGAGGGTGAACACGAACTTAATATAGAGAGTGCATTTACATGTATATGGCAGCGCCAATTTACAGACACATTATGAATGAAAAACTGTCCTATGCGATGTGAAAAACATGTCCAGAATCTCGCGTATTTATATTCTTTACATAGTTACAAGGTGTAAAGTTTGCAATTGCAAAATGATACAGAATGCAGGTAATACTAGTATTGAAAGTACATTTATATGGCAGCGTCAATTTGCAGACAGCCTAGATAAATGCAAAAGTGTCATACATATGTATATGTAATGACATAAATATGTCCCAAAACTGCAATTGCAAAGAGAAATAGAACGCAAGACTTTATATGACTCATATATAACCTAGGAACGAAAAGTACAATATTTTATGGGATATCAAAAATATGTCCAAAAACTGGCATATTTATATTCCTTACATTTTTACTAAGGTATATAACATTTAGAATGGGGCAATATTGAAAGTACATTAAATGGCAGCGTCAGTTCGCAGATAGCCTAGATAAACGGAAACGTATCATACATATATGTCAATTACATTAATATGTCCAAAAATGTATGTATTAATATTCCTTAAATATACGTATGATGTAAAGTTTGCAATTGCAAATTTAAGAGACCTAGGAACGGAAAGTATAATATTTTATGGGATGTCTAAAATATATCCAAAGATTCGTGTATTTCTATGTCATATTTATTTAATATGATGTAAAGTCTGCACAAGTAAGCGCTCATATTGCATACGTGGCGTTAAATAAAATAAAATAAAACTTTCTGTCAGAATGAAAATAATTACTGTACTGAGAAACGCGTTGGTTGTCGTAGGCGCCAGGAACTATGCGACAAATTAGTCTTTATGAATCGTGTTCTTTACGTATTGCGCCAATCTGGATTGAATAATTGATCATTAGTTGAAAAGATGAAGTGTAGTAGTTATTTAGATTGGCTCTTAGAAGCACAACTCTTAACATAACAACGCGTTATTAGTACTAGAAAAACCTATTTGGGTTAACTTTTGAGTAGTCAAAGATAACGGCTCCACACATTGCACTTATTAGCCGCTAGTGAGACCTTATTACTGTGCGGGGCGACCTTATTACCGTGTGAGGAGCTTAGCAAAACAACACGTAATTAGTAACGGGGGGCAAACAAAATGGTGCGAAGATAATTTGCCCAAACATTGAAAAAGTAGTCCCCTGAATTGAGCAGCGTTATTTGATCTATGCTAAAAGTGCCAGGTTTTACTTTATTAGCAACCAGGTGTGCTTGCGGATTAAGTATAATCCATTTACGCATGCGCATCATCTCTCTCCTAGCCGCATTTCCAACATGGCAGCGGCGACTGGGAAAGAACTGACGTGAAGTTTGCGTGTGACGATTGGTTTCGGGGGTTGGGGGTTATAAAGGATCTTGATTGTCATTTCTTTCGGGGAAAAAAGGATCCGTTAAAAAATGCGAAGAGTACCGAATGACATCGAACGCATTTGATGGAGCGACGTTTCTAACACGTGCTGAACTATCTGTTACAAGCTGAAGAGCTAATGAGGGGAGATAATTACCTTCATTCTCTAATCGTAGCAGGCTGCCCAGCGTGCGACCGTATTAACAGCTAATAAGCAGAGAAAATGTAATCAAACTCCCGAGAACGTAGAGACAAAATGCTGTATTATTATCAGAAGAAAGAGACGCATGGAAAGTGCATCGGGTTCATAATTGTTCTCAAATTTACGTTTTATTTCTTATTATATTAATGTGAGATGGAGAGGATTCAGGCGGACTTAGGTAAAAAAATTATAGGAAGTTTTATTACAAAAAGAGAGAAAATAACACTGGTAATAATACACAGGAAATAATATTCATGTTAACCATGCATAAACATAAATTCGAATTAATATATTTTATTTTTTAAATAAACCTATAGAAAGTGTTGATTACCCACAAAAATGCCAAAAGAAATACAGAAAGTGCAAGAATTTAGTAAGCCAAAGAAATAATATGTTCGAACATTTATTTGATAATTTATCTCTATCAGAATATATGATATTTGAGGACTGTGAATCAGACACTGAACTGTTAGTAACATTGCTTGCTGGAATAACTACGTTAGTAGACGATATGAGTCTAGAAACATGTATCAAGTGTATATACGTTATAGCAACACACATTAATTCCTGGGACTTACAGTTTATACTACACTTGTAAATGTCAACAATGTTATATAACAATTGCATTTTCTATTGTGTTATAAAGAAAATAATATCCCTTTTCACAAATCACGCGTATGCTTACATTCGAATCAATACATTTTATAGAAAATGTGAAATACATGTACTGTCACTGCTGAGCTATAATTTGTCATTATGTATGTATTACCAATTTTAAAATCACTATTACATTAATTAAACATTTTTTGAAAATGTTTCGCTTTGAAAATATTTTCTAGTTGCTGCTATTTGTTGTTACTTTTTGATCTTCTTTTCTTTTCTTTTTGGTTTCTCGGAACCAGCACAACATGCATTTAACGTTTAAATGACAGATTTCAGGCACTCATAACATGTTTTAGCCATTGTCTCAGTTATCGGCAGTTCATTGTCCATGCAATTAAAAAGTGCTTTTTTTCTTATTCTGCATTCATATTATATTTGTTGTACGAAGGTCCTCTCACACAACTGCCGCTGCGCATGTCACAACTAGATATTTACATCCGGGTGGGGGGGGGGGGGGGGGGGGGGGGGGGGGGGGGGGG
>JAUTBR010205181.1:2326-14044 GCA_032361205.1 Pseudorimula midatlantica | reverse complement strand
ATATATTCATCAGCAAATATTCATTGGAATTACATTTTTGCCGTGGATGCATTATTAGAAGAGTAGGAAAGTGGATTTGGTACTACTCCGCCATGCTGTAGTTCATAGTAAACATCGTTGTAAACTTACTTTTAGATATTGAATCTACATAAAATACATCTGTGGTAATAAATAGAGAAGACTGCAAAGTGTTACCAAAGGACAATTTTACAAATAAATTGTTTAAATGCAGCCGAGCAGGATTTGGTCACATAACAAAAATACATGATGTCATGAGAAAAATACAAATATTTGTATAAAAAACTTTGGAGAGTGATTATATGGATGGATATGTCGATCTATTAGCATGATGCATGTTTTTGAAGTAATATATCATCCAAGAACACATTACATGGAGAGGAATGTCCAACTCTCCATTCCTTTAAAATAATGGAGCCGAGGCATGGATAGTTACGAGGACATTCCCCAACTTAAAATACAGCGAATTAAAGTTTATTTAGCAAAATTGCATTGCTAATTAGTGTGTTTTTTTTGTATGAATTTGTATCCATAGCAAACAAAAAACACTGAAATCAATAGTTTTCAAAAATGGACATGGGGAAATTGTCTGCGTTTCATATGGAGCCTGAATTCTACTCTTGGCCAACTGACATATTGTTCACATGTACCTTGTGCATTGTCTGATGTTCACGTGTAGTTAATGGGCGATTCTCTCAGTTTCTAGAAAATGAACATGATTACAGTTCATCCTGACAGGTCACATCCTGACAGAGGTCACAGTTCATCCTGACAGGTCATAGTTCATCACTGCTATTTGAGCTCTGTTCCTTCAGCAACTCTTGTAGCTTTCTCTGTTCAGTGATTCCAAATCCAATAAATTCCAAATACGTTTGAACTGAACCATACCTGCAAAACAAGACGAAGAACACATTCTCAATGCTTATAGTAGTTACAGTGTATCTGTATCTCTGATTTCTGGAAAGGAAAAAAAACTGCCACCATTTTGTTCCTTTCCTGTTTAGGGCTGGCTATACATACCGATAATCGCCAGGGCTGGCTATACATATCGATAATCGCCATTGTCATGTTTAGGGCTGGCTATACACAATCGTAACATATCAATAATCGCAATTATTATCAATGGAAATATTTAAGGATTTACGTCATTTTCTTTACATTCATCGAGGTATGAACGAAAAAAAACGATGTGCAAACTGTATGAATCCACGAAGCGGTTCATACAAAAGTTTGCACATAGGGTTTTTAGTTCATACCTTGATGAACATAAAGAAAATGACAGTCAATCCGTATAAATTAATTACGTAACAAACTGGTGGAGATCACATTCATTTGATAGTCTGAAATAACAAAAGCGTTTAATATTAATCATTGAACTTCCTAGCGCAGCACAATAATATTTTATATTGATACTAGCTGCGACAGGTAAACTGTTAATCAAGCACCTGGCCTAAGAAAATGTCGTTCATCGAAGTATGAACGCAATGTTTTGGGGTCACGTGAACCAATCAGATTGTCGGATTGACAATAGATTTATTTATTTAGTAATGAACAGATGTATGGATTACAAAGTAAATGACTTCCTGAAGACAGGACCCAAGCAGCAGCTCACCTGTGAGCACTTTGAAGACATTGTCAATCTTCCTATACTAGTATTTCTATCTCGTACATTTTTCAAATACCAGTATGCCCCCAAAAGACAAACATTCCTTCAGAACTGATTTGGCTGATATTTATCGATAATTGATTAATATAGAGCTCAAGATTATCCAGACATGTGGTGTGAGATCACTATTTTCATATTTTATTGAATGCCAATAGTGGCTCTACCATGGTATTTTCAATGCTTATAGTTGTCTAGGCCTCATCCTACGCACACACATACACACACATGGGGAGTGTAAATTCTCTTTTTTACAAAGAATAACATGTTTAAACAACTGATAGGTACATGTACATGTATTCATTCTCAAATATAACTCAGATCTATTAGAAAAAGCAAATTACTTCTAATATGAATAATATTGATAGAATCATTACTTTTATCCAAGTAGGTAGAACCATTAGTATTACCTTGTACATGTATTCATTCTCAAATATAACTCAGATCTATTAGAAAAAGCAAATTACTTCTAATATGAATAATATTGATAGAATCATTACTTTTATCCAAGTAGGTAGAACCATTAGTATTACCTTTTCTATATAACTGATAGATAGAACTACATGTATTACTGTAATAGATATACCAGTAACTGATAAGTAGGACCATTATCGTTTCTAAATAATTGATAGGCAAGACAACCACTGTTCCTATATATAAATCATACGTATGACCATTATGGTACTTCTTCATAATTGGTAGGTATAAATATTACATATCCATATAACTAATCAGTAGAACCATTACTTTTCCGACATAACATAAATAATAGATAAATAAGACCATTACTTCAGTCCAATATTACTGAAAGATATCACCATTATTCCTTATAAATAACTGAAAGATAGGATCATTACTTTTCCTCTATATAAGTCAGAAGTTCTTCCATAGTTTCTTCTCGTGCAGTCAGGAAATCTTCACTCATGGAGTATTTCACCACAATTTCCCTGTGCATTCTGTCCTTGATGGCAGCTGTTCCTTCCTGCAAGACACACCATATAACTAGTTGTCAGACATGCTGTAAGTTACACACCAAGTCACACCATACAGTCAGACATGCTGTAAGTTACACACCAAGTCACATGCTTATCGAAATTGTGTGATGTAATAGTTGCAATGATGCAAATAAACATTAAAATTAAATAAATAGATTACTAGTATCATACTGTTTACAAGATTGAGTCTATTGACATGAAGGGTAAATGATAACACAAATAGCACAGTGTTGGGGTAGTCGTATGCTAGTAGTGCTAGCACTGACCTTTGACCTAGCATAGTCGTGAGTGATGCTCTCCTGCGTCTGACCACAGCAGGCGAGTACCAGGGCGGACATGATGCCTGTTCTGTCCTTGCCATGGGCACAGTTGATCAGGATAGGATAGTTTCTCTCTTCACACATCAGCTTTAGGGCTGAAAAACAGGTGCCATGTCAAAATTGTAAAAATTGTATGTACCTGAGGCCTGTTCAGAAGGGCGAGTTATCGCGTGACGTCACATGTGAAGGATGAATGTTGCTAAGGAGCTTTCACACATGTACTCGCGTGTTCACGCCCTCCTGAACAGGCCTCGGGTATACATGCTGGACACAGTCGCCTTGTATTATTAATTTATTATTACTGTTATTATTATTATTAGTAGTATATACCATTTAGGCCCCTTTCCATACTTCACATACTTTATAATGTAAACATATTTAGACACAAGATATTACAACATACAATAAACTGGGTAAATAAGAAGCCTTATGCAATCTGGTGTACCATGTTCTGCAGTATTTTTGCTGCCCATCGGCAATTTGCCGATATATTTTTCAAATGTCCGAAATGGCATGTTTAAAATACATATATTATTACCAATAACAAAATGTATTGCAGCTGGATTACTGATTATGCCATGTTTTGTTGTTACTTGTACAAGAAATTCACACAGATAAGGGGAGTGACATCACCCATGGTTAAGGGGAGTGCCATCACATATGGTTAAGGGGAGTGCCATCACACATTGTTAAGGGGAGTGATATCACACAATTAAGGGGAGTGACATTGCACGGTTAAGGGGTGTGACATCAAACAGTTATGGAGAGCGACCTCACAATAGTTAAGTGGAGCGACATCACATGGTTGAGGGGAGTGAGATTATGTTTAAGGGGACTGTCATCACATGGTTAAGGGGAGTGACATCACACATGAGGCCTGTTCAGGAGGGCGAGTTTACACGCGACCCCGCCTCCTGAACGATATTGATCGGCTAGTTATCATGCAAGTCGCGAACTGAGAGCGTGTGTGCTCTGGTGCTACATCGCCTAGAAATCCAAGATGGAGTCTGGCGTGTTTACCATGGGTACTGATCTCCGAAGAGACCATATCATGTCCTGCAGATCTTAGTTTAACTTGCTTAAAGCATGGCATATACTAGCTAAGGTTAAGCGAAGGTGATAGTATGCAGATTAATGACACAGGTTATTACTAAAATCTCGATAAATCTGTTCATATTTCCCGCCTTGGATTTCCCGTCAGTCGTTGAGGAGGCTACACGCGTGAACACCCGTAAACTCGGTATCGCCTCACGCATGCTCACGCCTTCCTGAACAGGCCTATGGTTAAGGGGAGTGACATTGCATGGCTAAGGGGAGTGACATTGCACGCGTCAGGGGAGTGACATTGCATGGCTAAGAGGCGTGACCCTACCTGCACAAATGCTTCTCTGGCTGATGTCCACCATGTCTTTGTACTGACCAACAAGCCCAGTATTATTCAAAATGTTTGTTACAAAAAATCGCACAAAATGTTTGTAACCAGTATTGAATACCAAGTCAAAAATGAGAAATAATAATGAATTCAGTTTTTTGTACCAGGGTGCTCTATTAAAGACTACCCATGCATAGCTCGGCCCAAAGAAATCTATCAAGAAATGAGGCTGTTTGAACTTTGACCCTTCGACATCTTTCATTGTTAGTCGTTTGTTGCTGCTGCTTTTGCAGGTGCTCGGGTCGAGCTGAACAAACTGCACGCTCTCCTGGGGCTTGTAGTTCCGCCCGCTGGGAACCTTTATCTGAAATATGTCATAGTCCTCATCTAAAGGCTTTGGCGATGATTTTGCATATTCAGCTCTAGGTCTAAAGTCAATGATGCAGCGTATCCCCAGATCTCTGAACTTCTCCAAGTCTGTTTGGTCCAAATGGTCTGGGCGTGATGACCTATAGATGACATTGACATGCTTTGTGTAGTTAGTGCAGTTGGTACCGCAGATAAGCCGAAAATTCGGCAAGGAAGGGATATGCGGAATTGAACGGGGTTTCACATCACTGGAGGCATCCATGTTTGTTGTTCCGCACTTGTATGACTTAGCAAAGTTTTATTGGTCAATTTTCGGATTATTACTGGTAAATATATCGTAACTCTAAGTCAAACAGATACACAGGCAAAATATCTCAGTCTACCATGTCTACCATCCACATACCTTTTTTAAGAAGTCATTTCGATACAAAGAAGTAAATTTACCAAGGGAGGTAACACCGTGTAAACAAATTTGTCTAGCGAAATGTCCGATGCAGACGATTCTTCTCTGGAAGAAGTGATCTCGATGCGCGAGATACCACCAATACCAGTACCAAGGCCAAAACATGCATTTCTCAGACATGTTAGATCTGGCTACGAAGATAATGAATTAGAACATCGGCTTCAGCAGTCTACGGCAAATCTCATCTGTACTTCTGATTCACCACAATGCGAGATCAACTACCATGATCAGGGCGACCTGTTGAATGTAAGCGAGTACTACTAGTAGCAGGGGGCATCAAGAGATGTAGACCTGGTAGTCATGTGTCCATACCTCGTCAACAGTAACTAAATAATTGTCATTCAATATAGTTTATGCACAGGCACCTGAATACACAAAATAAAACATTACTATCAAAACATGTCAGAGAGGGTAAAATAGTATTTTTACACAAAATTATACAGGCCTATCAACCAGTGTTCGAAATTAGCGCTGGAAACTTACTGGCCCGAATAATGATACAAATAACAAATGTTTACAAAAACCATGAATTTCTACTGGCCCGTAAGATACATTCAGCATTAGGAGAAATGGCCAGGCCAGCGGTAATTTCGAAGACTGCTATCAACTGTAATATCATGCTTTTAAATAATGAAGATATGTACAACAAGTTCCTCTGATGGTCTACAAATGGCTCTAATTTGTGAGCAACATACCAAATCCCCACATACATGCTTGACAATACAACTTACAAGGAGTAAAAAGTGACTGACACCCGAGTCTAGTATTCATACATGCTCTGTTCCAGACACGAGACAACCAGATTGTCCTAGGCAAGTTCCCACCAATCATCTCTTTGAATGTGGGAGGCAGTATCTACATGACACGCCTGTCCACTCTGCTGAAGTACTCCGACTCCATGCTGGCGGCCATGTTCAGTGGACGTCACCACGTAGACAAGGACCGAGATGGACACTACTTTCTGGACACTAATGGCGCCGTCTTTGGCCACATTCTGGAGTTCCTGCGCTACAACAGTCTGCCACCCAATGAGGTTTCCCTGGTGGTTCACCGCGACGCCGAGTACTACGGTCTACAGCCGCTGGTGGAGAGGCTGCAATTGCGACCGGAGCTGGCGTCCTTGACGGTGAAGGAAGCACACCGCGCTCAGTTTCCTGGATATCACGAAGCTAAGACTGAGGTCATCCATGCAGCTATTGCCAATGCTTCCATCAACAGAGTGGGTGAGGTGGTCATCTACGCCTTCAGGGCAGAGTTCAAGGCCAAGGTTCAAAACTTCAACCCACAACATGGCTGTATTGTAGAGTCGGCGCACGTGACGGTCGGACCCTGGGACTCGACTGCAGATGAGGAGGCCTTCATGAAGTGTCTGGAGATGGACCTCATGGAAGAAGGCTTCAATGTCAAGCCTCACGAAAGCAAGCGCAAGTGTAAATACTACTACGGACAGACCTGCCAAAAGTTTGTGTACAAACTGCAAATCATATTTGATTGAACTTTATCTATTTACTTTTACATTATATATACTATTATCTAAGCACCAACTCTTATCACCTGGAACCTGAGTGTTGTGTTAGCCATGGAATTGTTGTTGCCAATTTATTATTGAGAAGCCTATGGAAATGCTGCTGTGGACGTGTGTTACCATGACTACATGAATGTACATTGACCTAGAGGACCATATGTGTGTTACTGTGAGGACCTGCGTTGTTATGGTGAGGACATGTGTTGCTATGGTGAGGATGTATTGCCACTGTGATAGTTGAGACTTGGATGTTAGCCAAAGTAAGCAAGTAACCATGTTAACAGTGATAAAGATTACAATTGATGTTGTGCCGAGAGATGTTACCATGGCAACAGTGAGACATAACACATGGGTAGATAGCATGTTTAACCCTCTCTGTGCTGAAAACAACTGGAGATGCCCTAAAGAGTAATGCCACATGTCTAATCCAGCAGAAGAGTTTTTTTGTTTTTTTTAATTTCCTTTATTTTCAATTTAATTATAGTTCAACTTACAGGGTTTCTCCAAACGCACAATCCTGCGTCCCATACGCAACATATGCAAGTTTGGACGCACTTTATTAATAAAGATTGTTGATAAGTATATCAACATGTGTCCCCGGGACCCTATGGAAAGTGGAACCCTGACTTAATTTAGTACGTTATCATGGTTATCGAGCCAATTGAATTGCAATGTGAAATGATGTGCAACATCTTTTTGAGCTGCCTCGACCTTGTATTTTATATTTATATTCATATGCAATATTGGCAGCATTTCAAATGGGCATCGGTCATCAGACAATGCCCAATTTTTTTTCGCAAATGACTGATTTTTATCAGAGACCAGTTGGCCGTTTGACCAATTTTTAGATAAACCTAATTTATTTATGTCCTATATCTCCAATAATTGTGTCGGTCACTTGTCCTTCCTACATGGTTCATTGTATGTTCGAGTAAAAATACGAGTATACATCAGAGCTCCAGACTAACATTTTGAGTTACTTGCCCGCAGAGCAAGTCAAGGCAAGTTGCAAAGTGCAAAGGCACCAAAGGTGCTAAATGTTAAAAAGAAGGTTGCCTGCAGTACAATTTAACTTGACCTTGTACATCGAGCATATGTTAGTCCAGAGCCCTGATACATAGCTCTATTGAGGCCTTGCATGTGACATCACTCAATATGTCACAGCATTTTCTGCCGTTGCTTGATGTCACCAGGTTGTTTCTGCTGCCCAGTTGTTTTCTGCCACCCAAACGATTGTTCCGTGCAAGGCCTCAATAGTAGGCCCTATAGTAATTTCAAATAATAATTATATATATTGAATGTTGTAGGCACACTGGGCCAGCTAAATTTTAAGAATTATATTGTGTGATAAATAAAATCTTTTGATATCAACGTTATCCTACTCGTTGATATCAACGTTATCCTACTCGTTGATAATGGCAAGCTATCTCCGCAGGAGTGAATCGTCGCAAATGGGTGAAAGATTCCCGCAGCGACGTTAAACTCCATATTCACTCACTCACACCGCAGGAGTGAGAAGAGGATCACCACTAACATTGCTGTGTGACATGTGATGGTGATGCGATTAAAGACTCCAAGTTGTCCTTTCACGCTTTCCTAAAAGATTTTCATTTGTTTGACAGAAATGGTGGATTATGGCAATTAGAAGAGATGAGGATCCCAATTTTACAATTTACAGTTGACAATTTTCATTTGCGGTTTGTAATTTGAACATGATGTTCCGATATTGACAATTCACAGTATTGATTTAAACAGTTGCATCAGCTGATGAGTATCCCGTGAAAACATATAACAACACCACACATTTTCTAAACTTAAATTGGTATTCTATTTAAAACACCTACATTAATAAAAGTGTGCCCTGTGACTGTAGAATTTGAATTTCTTTCAAGGAAGTGTGTTTTAATCACATGTTCAACCGTTCAATGACAATGGGGTTTTTTCATACTAAGTACCGGTAGTTGTGTTACTGCTAGTATAGCAATATAATTTGAAACATTTGCATACCATATGGTATCTTCATATATAGCATGTATTCATATATAGCATGTATGCTATTGTACACAGCTTCCATATCTTCAGACATCTTGCCCAGGCTATGTTCAGATATAGCATGAATGTTATCTTACACAGGTTTCCTTGGGGTTGGCATGTCTTTAGATATAGCATGGATGTTATCTTGCACAGGTTCCTTGGCATAGGATATCTTCAGATATAGCATGGATGTTATCTTGCACAGGTTCCCTGGCATAGGATATCTTCATATATAGCATGGATGTTATCTTGGACAGGTTCCTTGGCATAGGATATCTTCAGATATAGCATGGATGTTATCTTGCACAGGTTCCCTGGCATAGGATATCCTCATATATAGCATGGATGTTATCTTGGACAGGTTCCCTGGCATATAGTAATAGCATAGCTTCAGATATATCAATTATCATGTATTATCAAATTTCAATCAGGATTCCAAAGAACAGACCATTGTTGACTTTCACAGTATTTATTATTTAAAAAGTAAAATACATATATATCCAAAATCAGATAAACAATGTTCACAATATATTAGGAGCATGCTAATTCATAATTGCCAAAGTCTGTAAAGCAATACAGCAATAAAGCAAATTCAGGACTGGCCGGCCAGACCAGTCTACAAATGTTAGTCCATGTTAGTCAAGTTGACTGTTCCACAACTGACAGCACACCATGTTAGTGAAGTTGACTGTTCCACAACTGACAGCACACCATGTTAGTGAAGTTGACTGTTCCACAACTGACAGCACACCATGTTAGTGAAGTTCACTATACGGCACACTATGCTAGTGAAGGAGACTTGGTCTAATGTGTTTGTATATTGAATTAAAGAAATCTTTTAACTTTATACTTGACAAATTAAATCCCAAGAAGAATCTCTAAAAGAGTTCCAAAAAGACTTTCATAGTGCGTATGTATACAATAATAATAGTAATCCACCGTTGTTGAACTAGTGAAAATATGAATATTTATAGCATGGGTTTATTGCAACCCTAAACTCCTATGTTATTTGATACATATATATGTAATGATCACCTCCTAGATATACAAATCTTCAGGGAGGAATACGTTTAGATATAGGAATGTTTCCAATACATATATATATGTTACAGTAAATGTGTATAATCAGGGAATATGTATATTGGGTAGAACAGAACAACAATCTTATCGCATCATATTGTCGTGAAGATACCAGACTCGATCACTTAAGACTAGATCACAAACATATACTGCAACCGTCAGTCTGTATAATACACTGTCACGCAATAGTAAAATATCTGGAGCACTGCTTGGTGTAATATAAGGTATAGTGCATAAAAACAAAGAACATTCTACCTAAAGCATTCACAAAAATATCTCCCATAAAGGGTTAAACCGATATACAATTACATATAATATTCAGCCATCAAAGTGACATAAAGAAATATAATAAATTCAACATTAGTAATCATTAGTATGTCAATATCTACTGTGAAATGGAATTAAAAGGTTTCTTCATAATATTCCTGTTAGTATTTTGCCTAGGTGTTCTATCTGTGTCACAGTTACAAGCCTTTCAGCCAGGCCTCCACATATTCTATCTGTGTCACAGTTACAAGCCTTTCAGCCAGGCTTCCAGGTTTTCTATCTGTGCTGTGACACTGGTTCTCCCTGTTCCGCCGTATGCCGAGTACTGGTCCACAGAGTTCTCATAGTTCCAGACGTTGCTGATGTCACTCTCGAACAGCGGGCTATGGATGGTACAAACACAAATACAATGTCGCTCTCAAACAGCGGGCTATGGAGGGTACACATACAACTACAATAGCATCATGTATGTCGGTCTCGAACAGCAGGCTATGGAGGGTACAAACACAACTACAATAGCATCATGTATGTCGCTCTCGAACAGCGGGCTATGGAGGGTACAAATACAACTTATTTTTTTAATTGGGGTTTAGAGTAGCTTTCTAGAATTTTTCACTAATATAATATCAGGACTTTACACATCTGTAGTGCTGAACGAACGTTACAGCAAACGTACGAGCACCAGCTAGTACTGACAAGACCATGGATGATAACTGCACTGACAGTGCATCCTATCAATATCGTGTCAGAAAGGTAACTTTCACGAACATTGATACTGGGCCCCGGGGCAGGATTTCAACGTTCTACCACTGCACTACCACCTGCCCTTGCAACCGTTCAGACAGCACATCTTTTCATTGAAAAGGTAACGTGAACGTTGGAAGTAAGAAAATACCTGATAGTCTTGAAGTCCTCCACTTTTAGTGCCTCCATGGCACATCCCTTCTGTTCAGATAGTGCCACACATTCCCCGGCCTTGGAGTGTGCCTCACGGAATGGCATCTGTGGATAAACACGACACTGTACAGATAAACAACACTGCTGTGAATAAACAACAATGTATAGAATAATGGCATTACATGTAAACACAATGCTGTAGGCTTACTCACCCCCTTCCTGACTAGGTAGTAGGCCAAGTCTGTGGCCAGCATATCGGAACTGAGGGCTGCCTGCATAGCTTCTTTGTGGATCTGCAATGGACATCACAACACATATGCTATCTAATGAATCTCAGTTTGGCTGAATTGTGGGTTAGAATCACTTCACACATATCAAGGATTCCATGATTCATTTGTGTGTACTTGCGATAAGTGTAAGAATACTTTATTTCAGTAGAATACCCACTCATTAAAATCAGATACAAAACTGATGCTTAAGATAGTTGGACAGTTTGTTAAAAGGAAACGAGATATGATTAGATTGCTAGAATACCTTGCCACAGTTGAAGTAGGACATTGGAATATCTAGCTTATTGGAACAGCAATAGAATGGTTTAAGACCTTACTGAACTGTTTGCACTGACCTTACTGCACTGTCTGCACTGACCTTACTGCACTGACCTTACTGGATTGTCTGTATTGACCTTGCTGCATTGACTAATACACTGACCTTA
>JAUTBR010204959.1:3208-14061 GCA_032361205.1 Pseudorimula midatlantica | reverse complement strand
GAGTATGTGCGAGCAAACATAGTTATGTCCCTTTTGCATCATGTACAAAGAAGCCGTTGGTCGTGTTTGATTTAAACTCGACTCTAAGAGTCAAAGTTGTGGTTGCAATGAAGATTTGTCAAACCCACAGCGGTGGAAAGCTTTTTGGAAGTACAAACATGATTTTATGTATGTCAAATGAATGTACTTTGCAATTATAGCTAAGAACTAGTCCAACACAACCATAGATATCTGTGATATTATGCCTTTAACACTTAATACATCTTAGGTGTGATACATTTGGCCAATCATTTTATATTGTTACTTCAATTTGATTTTAACAACATCTTTGCTTTCCAACAACGTTACATTGTATTCGCGCGAAATGTATACGCACGTTTATGCAACATATCGATATTATATGATATTTTAATAAGTAAGTAAATTTATTTCAGTCCTATGGTATTTCAAACAATAAGTAAATGTATTTCAGAATCAGATGAAATAATGGTAATACAATCATTCTTGTAAATTCGAGATTCGTAGATGTCAGAAACAATAATTTGCTCTGCATCTGATCTCAAAGGCATACTGTCATGGATGATTGATCTACGGGTATATAACGGGTATTTAATGCATTAACGAATTTCGATCTGAAACTAAGTATGCATGATTTATCCACCCAAAAATTGTTATTTACTGATGTACTTATCCCACTCGATAGTTATAAAACATATTTGATATGATTAAAGGGAACGTATATATAGTGATCTTGTCTTTGATGCATCAACTGATCTATGAAGGAATGTACAAGCAAGCCTTAGAATTATGTCCCCTTGCATGAGTATAATGAAGCAAAAATATACGACCATATTCAGCTTGTCTATCGGGTGGTTGCAGTGGAGATTTGTCAACCATACAGCGGTGGAATATTTTGTGTAAGTACAAACATGATGTTATGCATGTCAAGTGAATGTCAAGTGAAAGTCATCCTGCAGAGGTATTATCTGCGACCTTAGCAGAACACGCAATCCTCAGTTAATAGAGTATTTATAAAACACTTCTAGATTCAGTAGCTTTATGATAGATCAAGTGTAAAATGTCCAAACAAACACGTTGGATTCCAAAAAATCAGTCACAATGATTACAGGGCTTCCTCTTGTATAATTCTGGTTTACTTTGACACATTGCGACATATGCCGATACAAATAAGAAACAAAAGTCAGAGAGGCATCATTTATTGAAAGCGAAATCCGACATCCATATGGATAATACGTTCTGATAACACACAGTGGGAAACAAATAGTTGGCATGAAAAACCCACTTGCATTTGCCCAGGTCAAATATGCAGGAAACCACCAATTGATAATCATTTATTAAAATTATATAGATCTATATCCCCAATCGACCATATATGCATCCATCTCCGGATATACAAATATAATAAATAGTTCTACTAATATAATACTACTAATACTACTAATACTACTACTAATATAATAGTATTATTAAATAGTATATACTACTACTACTACTACTACTACTACTACTACTACTACTACTACTACTACTACTACTACTATTACTACTACTACTACTACAACTCGTGATATTCAGGCAATGCATTGAGCATTGGATGCAATAAATTGATTAAACGACTTTTTTCCAGGGATAAAAACGTTCACAGCTGGGAATAGACAATATATTTCCCAAATACATGTAACTGTGGCTTCCACGTTGCAGGAGAATGGTGTTTGTCGCGGAGACTATATTTTGTAACTGTTTGTTGTGGAGACTATACTTTGTAACTGTTTGTGGCGGAGACTATATTTTGTAACTGTTTAAATATTTGTTTAAAATATATTACCGCATTCAAAATGCATGCCAATGGTGCTTATTGAACAGACACTCTTTTCCGTGTGTTATATTTAGATTACATATACCATATTTACCTCTTTTCCTCCAGGAATGAGCATAATTGTGTACGCTTTTCGGCAGCAAGGGTGTACGATGATGGTCCTAGATGTTGGGAAAATGATGTGTTTTGGACTTCCACTTGGCATTCACCGCGTGCCTTAATTGTGAGCATACACCAAGGCAGCCGCAGTGAACACAAACAGGTGTCCTTGTAATATATATCTTCTTGTTAGTACTTATCTGGGTATACACAGACTTCCCTTCTGAAAGTAAAGTTTCTTCGGTGTTCTACAATACCTTGTAGACAGTCAGTGCCTGCACTATAGCCATGGTTCTGTAGAGGTGTCCACATGCTTTCCATTTATTTTCGGACAGATCCTGTTTCTGAAAACATAGTAGAATTAAAGCCAAGGAAGCTAGCAACCTTGCCAAATCCCATTCGTCATTCAAAACCTAAATTTCATTATTTGCAGAATTTCTGCAAGAAAGCAAATATAATAATTAGAAAATACATTTCGTATACAATATTAACCTCCTTTATATTTGCCATCAGGCGGAAGTACTTGCTTTGGTCAGCTAAAATGCCGTTGCATCCAATTGTGTTACACCCAATGCTGAATTTGGACAAAACAGTTGTTCTTGCTTTGATGCAGTCGTTTCAAGGACATATTGATACTGCATTCGAGCCGAGCATGAATTATGTAGTTTCTCATTCTCTCGGCGTTCCCTGAAGTATGTTGCCGACGTCCTGTTCCAAATACGTGCTACCACTGCTGTGTATCAGTTCTTAGATATCCTGGAATCTGACCGGAATATCGTGGAAGCGAATTATTGGTGCAGCACCCTGAAAAAGCAATAAATGAGAACATTAACCATACATTAAAAGGAAAATAGCTTCTCACACGCCCCGTAAACTAAGCTACCCAGCGACCACCCAGTAAACAGACTACACGTATGCAGGTACTAATAACTCTGCAACGGTATTTGGAAGTTTAGAATTTGACGTTAGAGTAAATTGTACAGTTGTATAATAGGTTATCCATTGCCAGGTATAATACCCATTGTCAGACACAAGGTATGATTTGTCTGTACGTAAAATTACATAGGACAATATATGTTTATAAATGCATCTATACACAGAAGGGACACATCCTTAAATGGGACACCTAACGTATTATTTTTGCTTTGATTTACTATTATATTATTAGCAACTAGAATTAGATGCTATATAATTTAAACAATAATTTCATTGAAGCTGCAACCGAATTTCAAAATATCAAATGGCATATTAATTTAATCTTAATTTTCTCATAATTGCGTAGCTCTAGATCAAACACAATGGCGTGGACAATAGTCATTAATACGTTCTAATACTAAATACATTATATATATGAACCTATGTTACTTAAGTTACACAAGTGTAGATTTGCATTATACGATATCAGTATACGTAAGGTTGAACACAAAGGAAGCCGTCTTAGCACTTTGTAGTGACACAAGATATTCGTATTTAAAAGATTTGACCTTTAAATATCAGTATTAGTATCACACGTGTATGATAAGGTGGGCGAGAGGATGTTTGTTTTAAATAATATTTCCTGACGAATTCCATCAAGGGTTTGAATCTACCATAAATATCACACGATGAGACAATCTCAGCACGAACACAAACAATACTATCTGCATACACGCTATTAGTAGGATGATGTTAGTTTAAGGTCGAAAATGTATAGTATGAATAGATACATGTCCTTATATAATTTTCTTTCAATCACGTTTCTAACGTCAACAAGTCAATTTCTAGCTTCCGGTTGGTTATCCAACATTTAATTAGACGCCACGACGACACATTATTTTTACAAGCACATAAACAAATATATTAAAGAAATCGACTTCAAAATTGAGGGTTATCTGACGCCACGACGACACATTATTTTTACAAGCACATAAACAAATATATTAAAGAAATCGACTTCAAAATTGAGGGTTATCTGTTTTGTAAATTCTGGCACTGGTATTCCTATTCCTGATACCGGTAATACAGAACTCGTGGAGTGATGCCTCCAGGTCACGTGGTCTTCATCTCTCCGCACCTCTGTCGAGTTATCGATCTTGGCATCCATATTTCCTGATATGTATACTTATGAGGAAGTATGATTAACCTTGATAGGGAACGCGATACCCTGCAGTTTGCTAATGTCTTCCTTGGGGATTCGAACCTCATTCGATACCTTAGTGGAACGCATACATGAATGTATTTATATCTCTGGCACTTAACACGTTCAGGTGTACCATATAACAATTCCCACAGCGAAAGATCAAGTTTTCTCTGTTAACAAGGTAGCTGTATTTGTCTTTTGCTATAACTTACACCTTACAGCACGAACATAGATTAGTTCGATAATCCATTGATCTGGTGTCTGAATCCACATCATTCTATTTGCAGATAGATTCTGTTGTTTACTGGAATGTACGTCGAAGTATATATATTTTTTTTAATTTGCATTTTCCACATACGGAGTAAGCAATCAGTTGAGTGTAAATGTTTGAACAACATTATTCATTTTACGCGTTTTAATCGTACTACATTCACAAATATCTCAAGGTCTCGTAGTCGAAATGTCACCAGGAACGAATAAACAATAGAATAAACGCCGAGAAAGGTAATAACCTTGCCGAATTCCATTTGTCATTTAAATGGGTGCACTAAGAAAATAGCAAAGGCCCATTTACTATTATATACAATATATAGCGGATAGTACGTACTACTATCATATTCATCCTATACTAGAAAAGCATATCCTTATTTAAGAAACCCAACAGTTTCAACGATCGTAAATGTATTTGTCCACCCAGTATATGTTCTTTTGCATTATTTTGCCATCATACATTTCCATAGATAAAGCTCAAGGGAAGAATGCAATGGCTGTAGAGGTTAAAGCAGCTTACGGCAAACTCAAAGCATGAACACATCACCATTTATCTACGTCAAAGAGTCACATGGAATAGCTTATATGACTTCGAGCAGCGCCATATATAGCATGAGTTACTTTGATGTTCAATCAAAGGATTTAAAAAATACCCAATCTCATAAAATAGTCACTAGTGAGACACAGAAACTCAATGAACTGGTGGCGTTCTTGCTGAATTATACATACATGGTTTTAATAATAAATCCCGAGCATGTTGTTTTATATTATTATTATTCTATTTCTGTGGTGGCATTTTGGCAAGACGTCATTGCTTCTGTATACGTTTGGCATAAATTATAAATCGTGCAACATATCTTCATGTGTATATCATGACGTCAAGTATAATATAACCCATAGAGCTGAGTAATGATCAATATAGCATGCATACATCCACGTGTATACGCGTCTGTGCGTGTGTGACAGAGGGAATGTGCTGGCGGGATGGAGGGAAGAGAGATGAGAGATGATATAGAAGAGAAAGAGATGGATGGGAGAGACAGAGAGAGGGGGAGAGTGAGAGCGAAAGAGGGAGGTATAGAGAGAGAAATAGAGAGAGAGAGACATAGCGAGAGAGATGGGGAGAGAGAAAGAGAGATACATAAGAGAGAGACGGAGGGGGGAGAGAGCGAACGAAAGAGAGACAGACAGAGAGAGAGAGAGAGAGAGAGAGAGAGAGAGAGAGAAATATGGGGTATGCACATTATAATTACTTGCAGGAACTGTGATACAAACCATCACGAACACATTTACGACAAACCTTTCTTTCAGTCATATATGACTGCATTGTGATGCGTTCGTTATTATTCCTTACACCAACATCAAGAAAACATGCACAGAAACCTATTGCAATATAAAGCGCACGATCCTTGATAATAGCAATGCGTGTATAATGCCGTCGGAGGCATGACATTGTCCTTAACGAAGGACAACACGACATAGGGGTTGGTCATCCGGGTGGTCATCTACAGATGGCGCGCAGTCGGGGGTACCCGGAAATGGACCCATTCTATTATGGCCACGCGTGGGCCTTCCGTAACCGTCGCCGCCACCCCCAGCCCTCTCTCATGGAATCCCGGCACGCTATAATCGTACTCAGCAATCAATACTCCGTCATCAGTACCACATTTACTCCATTGATAAATGCTAAATCAATACATAACTCTGCATGATGAACGTAGAACAAGTGCACTCTTCCATTGTGTCCACGCTACGTGCACAAAACAATACCCCCGACGCGTGGCCATTATGGCAAATATGGGCACAAAATACAATTAAATTTGATTGCTATTGTTGAGAAATAATTCCAGAGGACGATTGCCATGGCAACCGTCGACGATGTGAGTCACTCCAGTTCACGTCGGTTTCCTAAATGGGATGTCGACAGTTGTGATTGACAGCTCGATGACCATTTCATGTGGGTAAGGGGCAGGAGAGGTGAACCCACTAAAGGGGGTTTGGAAGGGGGTGGGGGTGGTACAATGCATGGGGTAATGCACGGGTGGATTTTATATAAAATCTGAACCGTTAGATTGAGTATCGGAGAACAAATTATTATAAAAAGCGGATAATATTAGTAAGGTATAATATATTTCAACATATTGTGGATTAATAATAATTTTAAAATTAATTTACTTAATACAGTTCGATTTCTTCGAGTTCTAAATTATTTCTCTGTACAGTATTATTTTACTAAATGTGAGTTCAAATAGCAGAACTGCATTTTGGTTTCTATTACGAATTCGTCGGAAATTCATCCGCGAGAGTTGAATTGCTGTACTTATACATTATATTTATTTTGTTGTTAGATTTGTTCAATTACTGGTGATCGAGTTCTATTTTGTCGGCGATTGCTTATAAAAACACACACAATGACACTGGAAGCTCGAATAAATATATATAGTTCACTTTGGCACGAATTAATGCCATTATAGAAATAATACCATGCCTTCGTTATTGGGATGACGCATTGTAATATGTATAACTACACTATACATTTAAATCAATAATTGAAGAATCACAGTAATATTATATTAATTTGTGTAAACAGATATAATTAACGTATAGTACCAACATCTCATGCACTATCATAAAACCAAGAAATCGTTGTCAGGCTGAAACCTTTTGTTCCGCACTTTATAAGGACTCCACGAAGGCAATCCATTAGAAGTCGTTCCAAATTAGCCAACTTGTCTTTATACCGCACTGGACCAAAACTCTCATTACAGACTCTGGTTGCCATAGAAACGGCAGGTCATTTGTGGGCGTTGAGAGACCGCCTCGACGGCATCCAGACTTAACTGTCTAGGATCGCCTGAATTCCAACACTTGAATCTACACCAAAAGCAGCCCGCTTAATGGAAATCCACACCCTGCTGCTATAACGGAATGGTTAAATTACAATACATATCACCCGCGACTACAGACACGGGGGCTATAAGCCTCCCGACGGTCATATGCACACCCTATGCATACATGTAGGTTATCAAGACGAAACCGACATGATTACGATTTATCGAATTACTTCTTCCCCTGCAATGGGAATGCAAAACAGTACCCCGACGAGTATTCATGTTGATGATTCATTGAAAGGAAATTACAGTAGTCCACAGCGAGGCGGATGAACGGATCGTGCATGTCTCTATCCAACAACTGCAAGTATTCTGTTCGTGAAGACAGTATTAAACAGCAGTCTAGCAAGCCGCCATCGATCAGGAAAAACGTAGCGATAATGCTTGCAACATTGACAAGCAAACATGACACTTTCCGTCAACACATTGGTGGACGAACCTAATCCATGTATGATGTGTGGAGGCAATCTGACTTATTGGCGGTCTCCCCTGCTCACAGTACGTGTGTTTGGATTGGTAACCCTGGCCTCCGACCGAGTTATAAGCATCGTTTTAAAGAGAATGTTTGGTATATAATGTGGTGCTACAATTGCAAGTCACCAGTGTGTTTAGAGTTGTGAAGAGAATGGGTGACTGAGTACCCTATCGTGTCACACACCATTCATGTGCGTATCGACTACACTGCCAGCTACGATTATCATCATATGATTACTGTGGGGATAAATAGAGATATATCGATCTCCTACGACCGTATTGTGTCAACTCACCGGCCTTTTGGAGAAGTCACCACAGCCACCAAACATCTGCATTGCTTTTGTATAAAATAACGAAAAAGTAATGCAATTTACTTGCAATGGACCACAACGGAACGCCATAGTCTATAAAAGTGCAGCTAATGTATCTTTCCTTTTTATATGTATTTAATTTATGTTTTACTTTAATAAAACTACAATTAAAATGTTATCTACTAATTGTCTTTTAGTGTAAGTCATGTGCCCTTAAACTATATAACATACTAAGGATCATACCAAACCTATATTCTATCATTAACATAAGCTTTTCAGAATAGATACTAGTATTCCCACTAAAAATGACAAAAGTAAACGAATATCAGGCATTTTAATAAATGATAAAATATTTTAATAAATTATATATGAAGACGTTTCCGTCCCTGAATACAGAAATCAAATACGCTTTCAAATATGACTTCAAACGTTAAGAGTTTAGCTATGCTGCTCTTCCATGCGCGTCATGTAATATCGAGTTGGGCTTTAGTCTAGTGTGACAGTATGGACTCATTGCATCCACATGATCTACTGGTCACAATACATCACTCGGTGAAGCAGCTCCGTTTTCAGACCACAATTTTCAGAATTCTACTCCTTTATTCCCCTCATTGAACTCTAGGCTTATGCCATTACTGGTATTCCATACAATTATCCACGGGCAGCTAGGGTACAGAAATTTGATTATCCAGTTAAACGAAGGACCAGTAGCCCCATGAAACGCATAAATTGACTGGCACGTATCGCGCATGCGTACTGCACAGTGGGCCAGTCAGTAATGACAAACTCGGTCCCAGCAGGAAATGATTGTACTCGCATGAATAGCCGCCTTAATGACAAAAATCAGAACTTCGGAACACGGGGACGGAAATCTCGTGAGAAGTCCCGGTGTTGTGTTCGTGCTGGAACGAGAGAAAGCGCGATATCACGAGACCATGCTTATCTAAGAGTGGGTGTCTTAAATTGGCGAATGATGTATTGGAACCTTGAATAGTTATTCGATGATCGGTTCATTATCATCGACACTGACCAAATTAGTGGAACAATTGAAACGATGAAGACGTACTTATTTTACTAGATATTCCATGCATACCTTTGTCTATTGTATCATAGGTAATCCATACCTAATCCATATCTTCCGTTGTCTAATTATCGTGGCGATTTTGATATGCCGTAGAAGTCTTATCGCTGGTTTTTCTTAACACGAATTCAATCAATCAACTACTGTTAATCATCCATTAAACTAAAATACCTCTGATCTCTTTCATATATTTATACCTCACGAAGAAACGCGATATGTGCCGTGACGTAGATGTAGCAAATCGTCATTACATTATTGAAATAACGATCAGTATATTATGCACTTTTCGTAGTACAATGGATAATTCATAACGGAAGTTCTTGTAGGGCTACTGCGCAGACTCCCTTCCTTGCCGACGCTTGTGCTATGCAGGGGGAGAAGCTAAAGATGTCCCTGATGGTGTGCATTACAGAGCTACATCACCCACTTATAGCTCATGACACCCTATAACACGGAGCATCTGTGTCCATACAGGTGCATCACGATATACCGCGATTAATCTTAGTGAGTGATTTGATACCCAGACAGTCTGATAGGACTTTAAACAGACAACACACGCATTCCAGTATTTAGTCAAATTGAAAGCATAGCTCAAATGTATATGCGATACCGTTTAAAGGTTAAAGGCAAATAGTTCGTACAGCCTAGTGTAATTTGGAAGTCCAGAAGCTAAACTGAATTCGCAATATAGTCTACTAACATTAAACTTATATTAAAAAAACATTTAAAAATAACATTGTTAAATTTTAATACTGGTTTGATTTCACAGCAGAACTTTCGATAGTTAAATTAGCACTATCGTAGACAGATGAGAATGCTATAAAATGAATTGAACATATTTGCACCTTAACTTTAATAGTTAACAGCAGCATACGATTAGGGTTCACATATCACATTATATAATACATGAACTTACACTTATTGTAATTGCTATTAATAATGTTCATCAAATACCAAATATCCATGAATGTTCTTACCGTATTGTTGGGGAAGAACCATCAGAACAATCTCTTAACCATTGCGACTTGCTCCTAGGCATAGTTGCATCGCTTTGCAAGACGAACAAAAATGAAGACACATTTTTTTCCAGCCGTCGGCTCATCAGAAGAACATGCGTCCTCATCAGGTCTAATACTATGCTATCCTCCTCCAGGTCTAATACCATACTCTCTTCCTCAAGGTATAATACCATACTCTGCTCATCGTCCTCTCTGTCAAGCGCAGCATCGTCTCACCGCTAATACCACGGAAGCTGCTTAGGTCGCGCCATGATTACCCGTTGTCCGCCGCTGTCCATCGGCTGCCGGAGGTAACAGAACAGCGTCCGGTCCTTCGGACAGTGTCCGCGGCACGTGGACGGACCGTCTGCACTCAGAACTGCGGCACTATACGCAGGATTATAAAGGGCGATGCTGACCATGGTCTCCCCACGTATGACTTGGGGTTCTCGCACTGGTCCAACACAACAGCAGGTCATTAGCAAGACCCGTGCGGACAGCACAGATGCGAACAGATCAATTATGAAATGACCTATTGTTTCTCATGCCAGTGTTTAATTATGCACGATGGAATTTTCTGATATTGGAGACCTGCCCCTCAATGCGGGTCAGTGCTGTTGGCCATTGTTAAAGAGCCAGACGTTCCAGACTGATATCGATCGAGGACGCACCCTGCTTCAAACCGGCCGTCTGTCCATCCCGTTATTAAAGCCAGTGTCGGTACAGATTGGTCCGCCAATGGTAGCACGACTATTTGACCATAACGGTAGCAC
>JAUTBR010204848.1:0-14061 GCA_032361205.1 Pseudorimula midatlantica | reverse complement strand
CTCTCTCTCTCTCTCTCTCTCTCTCTCTCTCTCTCTCTCTCTCTCTCTCTCTCTCTCTCTCTCTCTCTCTGTTCCTCGAATAGCCAATGCCATCGCCCCATGTGTGGTCAGTTTGGAAAGATCGTCTTTAAGAGCTTAGATCTCTCAATGATATATTTTGTGATAATATTAGATTCTTGTTTGCTTTTGATCTCTTGGTAAATTCGTGGGTTGGCGTTCAAGTCATGTAGAGAGGTACACGATATGGTTATATTTCATAAGCTATCCCACCTCGTGTGTGGGTCTTCATTCATCGTTCTCCGAGGCTTTATCCCACTTCTAGTGCCGCCCTGGTCGCCGTGGTCAGATTCCACAGGACATGTCCAGAACCTTTCATCATCAGTTTACTTCTGCACCTTTGCTATTCATATATGGGACAATATATCCCCGTGGCTAGCCGAGAAACTCGGATATAGGATCTGGCAAGAATTAAAACGATTTTGTTGGAACCTTTCACCAGAAGGACATCTGACACCATGCTTCACAACAGCTCGAGTGGAGGTCTTTGCAGCCAGGACAAAAGGTTCAATAGAGATCAGATTGGTAGAGCTTGACCTTACGAGGGGGGTCATTTGAGATCCTTAAGATGTCACCTGGATAACCATTAGGAACCATGTCGCATACATGTTGAAAATCTGGTCCAGTATGCGTCCACCGAGTGCTTCCTGTAAGGTTCTGATTTACGACATTCTGGACATACAAGTACACATGTAGGCATCAAAAAAACGATATGCAGTTCTAAAGAAATCTCAAGGTGAAATAAAAATAACATTGCATTTCCTTGTATGTATCGTACATGGCACTCAAGAATACCGTGTGGAATAGCATTAGTAGGCATATACGGTTGTCATCGTGTACCAACATATTAAATCAAGTTTAGTCACCTAGTTGAAAATAATACAAATAATATTAGAAAAGAATGATTACATTTTTATCCCATTAAAAATCAAGTTTACTTTTTGTAAAAAATAATAAAAATACTATTTCAAAAGAATATTTGAATGTTGATGCCCATTCAATGGTTGAAAGACAATCACAGTACCAGTATAGCAGAGCTAAGCTGAGCTTGCTTAGGTTCATTGTTTCAACTTATGATCATCCCCACAGCCTAGTGAACATCATGCGACCCAAGTATAGGCACAGACCCAATCATCGCCTTTAGATCAACGGGGATACAACAGGTGTGTAATGAGATCAGATGGGCGGGAACCGAAGACACGTACACCCTGTGTGTCAAACGCTGACAAATACCATTAACACCGGAATGGACGGTTCCTGGCACGTGGTTGCCTAGTAATGCAGTACCTAGTGGATTATCTTAGTAACAATTAAACCTCCGTGAATATGACACGTCAAATCCCCGGAGGATTTAATTGTCTTATACTGCCACCATTTAGGGAGTTTTATTGCTCTACTTTGTCGAGTTGACACTGGGTGGCGTTGTGCTTCTAGGACAGTGACAATTAATTGACAGATGTGGTGCTCATTGCAGGAGAAACTAGATCTGTCTTCATGAAGAATGTAAGCATTGTGCCAAAAGTCATAAATTGAAGTAGTAAACTGTTAGAAAAATATCAACCATTGACATTGTAATAGAGAACATAGCTGTCAATAATTCATTAAGGTCATGCTAGAAACCTTTTTAGTACGATTCCATGTTCAAGCTCAAAATGTACATGACGTTTTGTGAACAAAACAAGTTGAGCGTGAAATTGTACTCAGAAAAGTGTCGTAATCTCGGAGACTGATGGGAGCACACGAGATGGAATGATACACATTGATAGTATGTTATCCTAGTCTTTAAACCGCAGCGACGTTAAACTCCACAATCACCCACTCACTCATTTAAGCAGCTGGTACTGGCATAGTATTATTTAGGATATATTAGTAAATCACGACGATGTAAATAGTGTTAATTACCTTGCCCAAAGAAACTATCTCTGCGACCAGAGGCTCGAATTCACCTCATTTATCGAGGGATTGAATTCTCTTATAACCAAACGCGATGTTTTGTGTTCATGTTATTTTTATGATAATGAGGAACCCCAACTTTAATTAATTCCATTTCTGAAAACTGAGAAGCTAGGTTGACAGCATTGTTTGAACCCACCCTACACCCGCTATAAACTGCGGCGACATATCGTATTCAGGATAGTTAGCTTCCAATGCTGAATGAAAGTAATTATATAAAAGAAATGTCTGAAGTGGACCATTGCAGATTTTCTTGTCCAAGTGGGTAGTCCGATGACCAATTTACATGTAGTGGGGGAGTCTTCTACTCGAATTATCTGCCCAGTAGAATTTGATCACTCAGAGTGAAGGGTCAACGCTAGATTTACGACCAAGAATATGGAAGCTAGGCTAGCAATAACTCATCCAAGAGTCTTTCTACAGTTGTTGAAAGAAGCGTAGCGCAAACGGAAGAAAAGCCTCCATGGACGCGCTTCTGGTGTTAAAGGAACAATGGACTCCGGCCAAAGAATATCTGCCATAAAACAGAAGGTTCTTGAGTGACAGAAGTCTTGTACAAAATATTTGGAGACTAAATGTCTTGTCGCCCATGTACATACATCTAAGCTAACAAACCCCACCAGGAGGGTCAGAGTCCGGCCAGACTGGGTCCTGGACAATGAAGACTGACACTGGATATTGTCGGAGTCACACTGGTGTGAAGACGGGACCGTCGTCAGTGTCAAACACCAGTTTAATGATGATGCCTCGGAAAGTGCGTGTGTTTATTGGTGTGATCCGAGCTCCCAGGGATGGCTTAGCTATTTTTAAGACGATTATTTTGAGAGTTTTAGTGCATATTAACAATAGAAAAACAAATAAAGCGAAAGATACATTTGGCTTAGCAGTGCTTAGCTTGACAGTATGTGTTTCGTCTGTTGTATTTTAACACTTGTGTGTTTTCCTTGTCACTTTACTGTTAATCCTTTGCGGTGCTCATATGTCCCTTATTTATATTGACTGTGTACACACTCAAGACTGTGAGCTTTCACACACAATAGTAGAAAGCTATACTGATTAAATACATGCAGTAGTTATTGATAAAGTTTCGTTGGTGGTCGTTGAAGAAATTGAAATATAACTAAAAATGTATCAATTTAGATAATAATCTAACATCAGTTCACAATATAGCTTCCATAAAATGATAAATCATAAATGCTGCAATATTTACTAAAAGGAAATGCTAAAATATATTACGAATATAAATACTAAATATCATGATTATAACTGGAAGTTGCTCCAAAAGTAATTGTACATTATGTACTTTCAAACACTAAAACTGTGCACTTTCTTTTGCTCATGAGTATATATACACACACGTGAAATAAGCTCTTGAAATTTACAAGCTGCACTGTATATCTAACACTTTGTTTGTATAACTGATGTATCACTGTTTACTCTCCGATATTCATGGAGGAAATAAAGATCATTCATTCATTCATTCATTCATTCATGTACACTGTATATCACTTTTCTTACAGTTTAGAAAATTACTCTCTTTTAAAGTTTACATTAAAGAAGTATTAGCTGTCTTGTCTTATGGTTCACATGTTAAAATTATTGCTAAGAATTTCTGTCTTATTCAAAAGCAATTTTAGTAATCTGAATACAAGTTTAAGAATGCCAATAACCTGGTGGTGTTGAAACAGATGTTGCAGGATGGAGTGATAACGCATTTCAATACAATAATAAATCCTTTTCAGCAACTCCCTTATGAACAGGTACGGACAAAGTAGCGATCCCTGTTGCAGTCCATTTTCTATAATATCAAGTTCCATGCCTGCTCGTTTGAAATGAGATTCCTAGCATTGTAGATGGTTAGAACTAAAGTATCTACACATGATTCTTTTCAGAACTGGACATGACTGGATACTTTACTCCGGGTTTACTGCGATAATTTAGCCTTTGTGGAGGCGATGTTGCCAAGCTTGGCATAGTTCTTCACAGGAGTCACAACACAGGGCAAACTAGAGATCAAAAGACGTCGCGTTTACTTTCTCCGTACCGTATTATTGGCAAAGGTTAAAATGTAGATCTACACGAGTTGTCAGTTGTAGTTATGCTCATATTTGGTGGATTATCTATAGAAAGATACTTTATGGAATGAACAAAATAAAATTATTTCAATTAATTATTTTATAGCACCTAAACCAAACAAAATATAATCAGCATCTGTGCATCTTCATGTGATATAGCTATCACCAAATATGTTTGCATAATACAAATAATCATAATGATGATGACGATGATAATACTAGAATATAACAATAATGAACACCCGACGCGACCTGGCTTCGTAACTCTCTTGACCCTTTCCCAGGTAGAACGTAAAAGGGTTCATCCACAACAACTCCCTACAAACCTTTTCAATATCCTGCTGATCAAACCCTTGTGTGTGTTTGAAACATTAACAATGGGATATCATTTATATACAGACTCAGTACTCACATTTCGAGTAGTAACTAGCACTAGTGTTATCGGGGAAAGAGTGTCATATATTATGATGGGTGTCATCGTGAAGAACACCCAGTGTACGACGAGTCTAAGATTATAATTATCTCGATTGAGAACTGCAATAGTACCCCGTGGGATAAACACGACGATGGGGCATATACACAGAATAATTATATATCTTATATTTCTGATCAATGTCTTGATACACGCCTCATTTCGTTCATCGTATTTGAATGATGCGTGTGTGTGTTTGTATATACGATATGAGTATGTAACTCTAGGAATCAACAACAATACTGTACTGCTCTATACAGAAATAACAGCAAAATATCATAAAAATAAAGCAAATTAACTTCAATTTGGCATCGCTTGCATTCTAGTAAGATAAATACGTTGTGTAAGAGTATGTAAAGAAACTAGATTGAATTACATATCTCCGCTAACGCCCCGTCTGTTTTTGTACGATTCTTAAGTAAGGAGAACATGCGATTCTTCAAAGTTTTTTAAAAGCCTATTAAACAGATGGCCTCAAACATACGCAGCAAGTTATCGACCGACTGAGGCCAGTCTCGTAGAACTTTGAAGACGATATTCAATAATACATACATGTTTATGATAACAGTGTTAGGGTGCTTACCGTTCCGAACACTGTCAAGTCTAAACAGAAATATTATTTTACCATTACGATTTAACAGGTGATTGGACGTAGTATACATTCTTACGTGTGCTAAAACCTTTCCATCAACAATCATTGTGATACCATTTGATCTTAAATGAGTTCATGCAAGAATAGTATAGTATCTACGTGTAAGTATGTTTGTTCATGCAAGAATACAATAGTGTCTACTGGTAAGTATGTTTATGAATATCGAATACTTATTACCTCACCGCGGGCAGTTTACTACAGGCGGACCAACCGTACCCTGGTTGTCTGACCAGTAGTACAATATTATGATGGTAAATATACATCCATGGTAAGGGACACCGTCATGTGAGTATGTAATGTGTATAGTTCATAGTAATGTCAGTAAGCCGTACAAGAATCCCAGTCTGTCACACCTGGGGGGCCATGTCACGAAGCAATGATAGGTTTAACGTTATCGTTGGGTTTAAACTGTAGATTATTTTTAGTATTTAATCATGAATTGCTTGAACTGGTTTGATATTCAACAAACTATTATATCGGTTAAATTTGAGAATAAACACACACAAGCACAGATATACTCATACATACAGAGAGAGAGAGAGAGAGAGAGAGAGAGAGAGAGAGAGAGAGAGAGAGAGAGAGAGAGAGAGAGAGAGAGAGAAAGAGAGAGAGAGCGAGCGAGAGAGAAAGAGAGAGAAAGAGAGAGAGAGAGAGAAGGAGGAGGGAGACCTCTTTTAAGGAAACATGTACGAAGCACACATTATACGCAAACCCATTCCCACAAACCAGTCCATTCATTATTCTGAAATACGTATTTGGAGAATTAACATGAATAATCATAACGTGTGCTTCCCCATGCTAATCATCCCCATGCTTTTAATCTTTAATACAATATTTTATCGGATCGGACACCGCTAGAACCTTAATAATCTTAATGGCTATGATTCTCATTTCTTCGTACAAATATTTTCATTCCGGGCCCTCGTGGTCAGAACGTGCGTCCAGCTCGTGGTCAGCTGTCCAGCATCGGGCTCGTGTTCCATGGCTAAATAACCCATTGGACTAGGGTAGACAGGTACATGTATTTATTTACCTGCCAGGCCATCTGTTACTGGACACCACAGAACGCGAGATGTGTTGCCATACCTTCATCCGGGTCACACAGGGTCATCGCTGGCACATAAACTCATAGGTGTAGGTAGACCACCGCGAGAAGCTCAGGGATGTCTTTAATGAAACTAAAACACAAGTGTGTATATAGATATAGATACTGACATATAACTGATATATGTACAGGGAGATCACACGAACAGTCTGGGAATACCTTTAATTAAAGTACAACAAAGCTGTGGTCAAATAAATAAACAATACTATTGGATTTGAACCTTCATTTTACAAAGGCTTTGCAGATAACGTCTGAAAGAATCAAACAGTAATTGTATAATTATTTAAACTTATAATGCCTGAAAATAAACTTGATGAAATAAAATTCGCCACTTGCATATAAACAGTATGCATTTCTTATCATATTATATGCACAATCCCATCGTATTTAATTCAATGTTACCATTGAGGATACTAGCAATTTGCATTAATCGGAATTCCGAAGATGTTGATGAATTATTTATCAATTCAAAATAATACTGGGGAAAATATTACTCAATAGCTTAGTGTCACATTGTTGACAAATACATGAGATCTTCAAGAAAAGTGATTACCGTTACTTCGTCATCCATTATTGTACATATTCAGAGCCATACAATGAAGTACAGTAGCGTAGTCATATTAACATTGAAGACATGCAGTCCCGTGTTATCTGCTTACCGGTGTATCGTTAATACTGAAGAGAAAGGGCTGGTTGTGCATGTTACTTACTTAGGTAGATCATTGGCCATAGAGGCTACAATACAGCTTTCTTAGAACATGCATAGCTTAGGTGCACTCTTCTATGTTTCATAGGACGTGAACAAAATAGGATTTATAAATGTCTCGTTCGTGCGTTGGCACTATTTTTTTATTTTTATGTATATGTATAGGCCTATATCATTGAGCTATTTTACGCAGAGCGGCAGAGGACGTTCAAGCAGTTATCGGTGATACAAGCTATAGTAGTATAGTATGGGGTTTTATATACTAGTATTTCAATAACAAACTAACGCCTATGTTAATAGCTTAATACGATGTGATCATGTATTGTTTCAAAATAAGGATGGACGTGCGTGATTAACCCTCTCCCTGCTGAAGGCAAACTGAGATACCCTAATGAGCAGTGCTTTGGCCTAATCTAGCAAAGAGAGGGTTAAACAGATTTCTTATGAAATACAGTTTATGTTAGACATTCGATAAATGGAAGTAAAATCTTAAGAACGGTAATTTAATGTGGATATAATTAAAATAATGTATTCTGAAATTTAATAATTTTATCATTTAAAAAGATTTCTGAAAGTATGCTACAGTATTTAACAGAGAAAATATTTACATACAACACCTTAGTATTTATTTCATATGCGCTTTTTCTGTAATGAAGTATTATATCGTGATACTACCATCATAGCATATACCATACGACAGGCAATTCCTTCATGCATCATTTGAACCATTCCACAAAGTCGAAGACATTATATGTTTCGTGTTCCCCGGAACTTCTCCACGCCAGTATAAAAGGGGCCTATTCACGACGACAAAAGTGCATCCATCCACGCCAACATAAGGAGATCTATCCGCGTCCAAAATAAACATATTTGTTCACTGTCCGCGGGCTGCAGGGCAGATCTTACCGCAACCTGTTAACCTTACGGAAAGTCTTTGAGTTGCTCTGGAGTGCCTCTTTGGTCTGATTCCAGTATTACCAAGGGCAACCAGGGGCGACCAGGGGCAACCAGGGGCAACCGGGGGCAACCGGGGGCAACCAGGGCCAACCGGGGGCAACCAGGGGCAACTGTAGAAAGCCGCACATAGTGATGAGAGGTAGTGTCAACGTCTCTGAGACTCGCTGATGGTGGAATCACACTGGAACTTCTCAGTTCCTTCGGGTTAATCATAATACATGTACTTATATCTGTAAGAATAGAATACGTTAATTTATTTAAACGTCATAATTTGTAACGGCAAGCTAATGTTCAGTAGGTCATAGAATAGGTCATAGGTATGACAAGATTGTTGTTAAGTTGTAGAATGGCGTCGAGCTGGGATAACGATCCATGCATGGGCACCAACCAAACTGTCTCTCTGGGAGAAAAGCTTTTACTTACAGTTCAATATTTTAAGTGTAATATACTTTTTATGAAACGAATGAATAGCTATGGGTGTTTCTTGCTGATCTCGATAAAACATAGGAAGTTAGTCCAATAGCATTTACAACCACTAGACCTTTTGGGCTCGAAAACAGAAATAAAACCCTCCTAGATCTCGGACTATAACCTCTATTTGTATATTCTACCAAATTAAAATGATGTTCAAAGAATAAACAATATTGCTTCAAACATAAGACGACGTTTCGCAAGTAAAATACTAGCTTCTTCAGGTATCTATACCAACACACCAACAACCCACTAAATATTACTTTCTTAGTCCTTTGTGATAGGGTTAAATCAGAATTACCCCATGCATGTTCTGGCATATCTAAGCAGCAATGGGTCTTCAATTAACATAGGTCAATGGATCCGATATGCATACAATATAGAGAGGTTCTCCCTCTCTCGGACTAGAACTTTTCAAGGGAGCCCAACCAGCCTCAGATCAAAGGACGATCGGCGGCATCACTACTGGGAACTTTCTTTATTTGATTCACGAGCGTTGATAGTTCGCTGTACGGGTGTTTGACTGACGGTTTGATATAGCGTTAATGACATTCAGAGCAGGCCAGGTGAGGAAGGTTATCTCGATATATGGTATAGTGGACTTCCGGTTACTATTTAATAATATTCGAAAATATGAACAAAGCAATAATAGGTTGTTCATCTCACTCTTAGATTCACGCAGACGTCAGATATCATGTCAACTCACCGGCTTGATCGTACCTCAGTTGTTGGAGGATCCATATTGTTTTATTTAACAGATAATTAATGTTTTAAAAGTATATTGATCGTCATGGTTATTTATATTCTCGTGTCATGATCAGTGTGTAAGGATCGGTCGTTAAGAGTTACCATAAATATATAAATCTAACCACTATTTAACTGGCATGTTGTACAATACTCCTTTGTTCTGCACCCCAACTCTGAAACTTCTGAATAATATTTAATTAAATTACCATACATTTGGGGTGCAATGTTAAAGTTCAATTTAACTAAGATGATCTTCCAGGAAAGTCGAGAGTAATACAAAGGGGAATGGTTGATGGTGTCCAAATTCGATCCATAGCATATTCACATTACCAGAATAGAAATACAAGTAATGCTCTTACATTTTACCATCAGTTGACACTTAAACCACCATTAGCATTTTGAATACGATCTCTGCTGAAATGGAATATAGCTTTAAACATATGTTATTTCAAAATAACAATATAACTGTATGCAGCTATGCCCTAAGAGCGTGTGAATCAAATGGATCCATGTGTATATATTACACCACAGACATGCATGCCGTATGTATAAAACCACACACACAAATATATATTTCCCCCACTGCATCATTTACCTAGATATTTGCAAATATGTTATTCACACGAATCCGTAAAAACACATTTTCTTTGAATCTATATATCATATAGTAAACCTATTTTATCATCAATCATAAGAAAGTCTGTATCCAAGTGCTAGCCGCGTTGATAACTGTGAATAAAATACTTGGAAGTGTGCGTGCCAGATAAAATCATGAACTGTAAAAGTATTTATGTATTGTTAAGTTTAGCAAACTTCCCAGAATTTTCTTAGAACAGCATTTCGATCAAATTGGAACACTTTGTGGCGTGTTGTCACCCTACCAGTTCAATTTCATCGTGAAATCTTGAAATAGACATTCGTACATCCTCTATAAGTAAGTCCAGTGGCACCACCTTATTTAGGCCATAGATACCGTAGTGTACGAACAGTCACTGGCTCATGCATTTGAGGACTCGGTGAAGATGTACATGTATTGGCTAGTATAGACGATATATGCACTAGAAGAACATGTGAACAGAGAGGATATGTGAGGCGATGCACCGTCTACTGTTCATCATGCAGCGTCTCTTGGTATCAAGTAAAAATAGCCAGGTGATAGAAAACACACAGACGGATCATGTTCAGCAAACTCATGTTAATCTCGTGTTAAATCTTCCAGGAGAAATTACTATTGCAGCATCATACATCAAGCAGCCTTCAAGACGCAGGGTGTGGTATGCTATAGACACACATGCCTCACCGTGGTTTTTCACCTGCACAATATGAGTATTTATAGTCATAGATTGCAATACGTCTACCCCGTGCAGAATCATGGAAGCTATGACGTCATGGACACGGAAACAGCCGACGGAAGAATGCTGGGAATGAAGAGTTCCTCTCTTCACCTTGCTATCTGGGATGTGAACACACACGAGACGTCACGTCAACTATAGTATCTAAATGTAAATATGACGATAACAGATGTGATTAGTTAATGCTTTTAACATACATTAGGTTGTATGTATGATGTGTTAACGTATCAATTATAAACATCATCCAGAATAATATTAATCCCTGTCTAATGAAATGAGGTTTTAAATTATTATTACGGTTTTGGTTGATTGATTAAATTAATGTATACGTCGCCGCTGGAATATTTCACCCATGGTGGACTACTATAATTATATTACGGAACATAGAAACTGATCAAGAACATCTTTTCAAATAGGCTTGCTTTAATCTCATCTAAACTGATTATTTGTATCTCAGTTCGTAGTATATACTAAATGAAAATGTAGCGTAGTACACATGTATAGATTTACTTCAAATAACACCCATACCTACAAACTTGTAACATTTGTCGTTATTTCACTGATAACACGTGCAATAATGCTAGTTATGCATAAAATAAAACAATAACTACGTTTGCACTTACATGGCGGACATACTCATAATATTAGCTATTGTACAATATCGTTTTACCTAGTAGGTATCAAAGACGAGACTATTCTCAGCCCATTTCCCATAGTACTCATAACGACCCTTGAAAACCCTTGACATATGGACGTTGTGAGATAGACACAAGACATTAAATACACGGAAATATCAAGTTGGATTTATGAGTAATCTCGTATCGTCCCTCATCACCCCTATCCCGAGTTCGTAAATCCCACTTCACCGCCCCACCCATCTAACCACTAAGCCACCCACCCACCCTCATTGTATCCTATGTTAGTATAGGAATTCATACACAACCACAGACACAAAGCTTCTCTACCGCAAGTGTAAAAAAACCATATTACTTGCATTTTTGTTCATCTTGTAATTCTGCCAAAATGTCATACCTTACAGTGTTCCTTTACGCTTGTTTTGTTTTAAGTACAACATAATATCTGCCGTCGTATTCTTGTTTGCGGTGCTTATGAGCATTAAAGGCTTATAATTTTTACGCAATTTTAGCATCAAGCTACATTTATGCCCATCCTAGACATTAGGTTAAACATATATGATTTATGAATCGCACCAAACACATAATAGAACAACGCAGTAATCGCTATAAAATGGTGTTGAAATATTAATACCTACTAAAATCTCTAAAAGAGGAATTCGATGCACAAATTTATGTTGTTAAGAATGTTTCGTTTGTGACTAAGACTGTAACCTATACAGCTCTGCACTTAGTCAGGATCGCTGTACGCCGAGCCAAGCAGTCAACTACAAGAAGTGTCTCTGAAAGCGACCTCGTGCCAAGATACGTAGCCTATGTTTATGTTGAACTCACTCGAGTACAAATATCTTGTCGGAAACGTCTTTCTAATAGCATGATGAATAAATCGTGAGCGTATGTGTTCGTGAAAACTGTACAAACGTACAACAGAATACATAGATTAGTCTACAATGTAGTCTGTGAAAAAAGGACAAATAGATGAATCTTGCTTAGATCTCATGTATTGTGTTTACGGTCTATTATTACACTTTGAAGATTCCATAGATTTGGTGAGCAATTGCTAGTAATATATGGGAATGTATGCATTTGAAGCGTTGTCCAATGCCTCTTGATATGTGAACCAGGGATGAACACAGTTCCAGACACTACTAAACTTGCCCCGGATTTCCTGGACGTTCCAGGTTTATGACATAACACGAATTTACTTTCCTGAACTTATTCTACTCTTATCGCCCATACGTTTAACCTTGCCACATATTTTCAGGTAAGAGAAATATTTACGGTAAACACTGTACCTTTACCCGAAGTCCTGAATACAGATTCTAATTGTAAAGCGATGTTATCTTAGTCTGGTATAAAGTGAAATTCTCCTTTGTCACGACACTGGCAGTGTTACTCGTGCCCAGCAGTACGCATGGATTGGTCAACGCTAGCCTGAACTGACCATACAGGCAGAAAAATAATTAGCGTGTTTCACAAGTTGTTTGGTGAGAATAATGACAGTCGGAGATGTGACTATTGCCCGGAACCACAGGCGACGACCAAAGATGAATCCACTAATCCCGAGTTCGAGCCTGTAATTACGACGGCAGATGTCTGGAGGGGAGTAGGTACCCTCATTCCCCTCCATCTTCCGGGTGTCTTGCTCCACGGGCAGGACGAGGGTTAGCGAGGACTAGCGAGGATGACACTGTTGGATATCGCTGGAAATCAGGATTTGCCAGACGGTGATCCCCAAGGGCAAGATTACTAGGGACATGCTTCATAAAGAATCTATAGGAGTGTTATACTAATAGGTGACATTCAATTCAATATCTTGTGTCGGTTTTGACCGTACTCTCGATGCAATTAGATCAATTAGGATAAGATAATCACGACACACTTCACATACTTCGCCACGTTCTCAAAGATACTGTAACACTCAATTAGAACACAATTAGAACACTCTTGGCACATCGTCCACCTTTTCAAAGATGCGTACACATATTGTCATATTAATACTCATCTTAATTGTATTTACATCACATATTGTTCCTGCCCATTCTATGTATTGTTTCTACACTGTATTGTATTCCATATTTAGTGTATGCAATACATATTACCAATTTAGGTACATTTAGATACTATAGTATTCTACTAGATCTAATCACTATGCAGCTTCAAGGAAAGCTAGTCCAGATGATCCAACTATACGACCAGCCTCACTACTTGGACTTCTTTGTGGAAGACATCCCAAGGAGTCGTAATATGGATTAACCTCCCGGACAGTGGTCAGAGCGGGGGTGGACAGGACAGAAGAAAGCAGATGGACATCAACATGTCTGTGTTTGGTTTGTGGCAGTTCCCGTGGTGGTTAGTGGACCCAGCGACGGCGGTGGAAGATCAGACACCATTGTCGTATAACGCCTGAATTGTATAGTCAACATGTGACTTTGTAACCGTAGGATTCTACAGATGCTATCTTCAGTGAGATACTTTGAACGATTGATTAATCAATCCGTTTGTAAGAAATCGTGACATGCGAATCGTGTTTAAAACAGTTCCAATTCACCAATGACATGATTTCAAGAGACGTACGCTTCAGAATTGTCTTTGAATGGTCAATAAATCAATAGACAGTACGCACAACTCTGCAACAAATTTACGGAACACGTCATGATGTTATACTTTAAAGTGTAGGCCTCTGTATAGTTTTGTGGTTGGCGATACATTTGATCTGTTCTTTGAGTCCATAGTCTTGGACATTGGATCCAATGGTACCAGGGTATCGATTCTCGAAGCTCTCATATCTACTACGAGACCATAATAAGGACTCTCGTAGCGATCTCTAATACATGGGGATAAGCACGTACGAGAGCGCTATGGTCTCACTATAGTGG
>JAUTBR010204737.1:0-14061 GCA_032361205.1 Pseudorimula midatlantica | reverse complement strand
GGTTTCCATACAGACATGTCAGTTACCCAACATTACAGCTTGCAGTAAACAAACCGATGAACCCGCTTAAAACACATGGATCAATCCTCCCATACTGAAATTCTTAAACCCAATGTGATCCAGTTAACCAGCATCCCTGAGAGTCGGTGAATGCTTCCCATTAGCTAATGAGGATGCTGTCGCCATTTCATCTGCTCCGACAAACCGACTCTTCTCCTCCAGATCTGAGCATAAAGCATCAGCTTCTAACAACAGTCTGTAAGCCTGGTTAATTCAGCCATTCATCTCTCCTTGCCTCTGACCAGCTCCCCTCCCCCTGCTAAAGAGTATCGCCACAGCACGATGCTGCCTCCACCATGTTTTAGCATGGTTTTGTTGTTGTTGTTTACGTTACTTTAGACATATAAATATACCTGGCAATGGATATTATAATAGCGGACTGTTAATATGTAGGCCTACAGGTACCAGACTGGCACTGGTACATCTACAATTAATCTGAATATCATGTTTTTAAAATTGAATTTCAGTTCACTAAGTCATTTTGAAATGACAAAATCATAATGATTCCCTTTAATTGCCAGCTAGAATGGCATGAGTTTGATGAAATGAAATAAATGAGGGTAATATGTAAATTTATATAGGCATTCATACACTTTTGTGTGGATAATAATACTATTATAGAAATGCATGCACTTTTGTGTGAATAGGCCTACATATACATGTACAAAAGCTTTATTTTCTTTAATCAAACTCATGTATCTGGCAATTACATGTATCACAGATAGTTATGGTAGTTTTTGACAACTGCAAACTACATTCATTTGACATACATAAAATCATGTTTGAACTTCCAAAATACCTTTCCACCGCTGTATGATAGATAGACACATATCCACTGCAACCCCCCGATCAGCTGCCGATAGACGACCTGAATATGGTCGTATTGTTATGTGCTTCATTATATATCAATGCAAAAATGCAAGGGGACATAACTCAGTGGTACGACTTAAAAATATAATACTAGTACACAACGGCAACATTTGCTTGCAATTCCTTCATAGTTGATGCATCAACGACAGGATAAATAGCGGAACGTTCCCTTTATTCATATAACATATTAATATTTTGATAACTATTGAGTACTGTGGACTAAGTATCCTACATCAGTAAATAACAACTTTTAGTTGGATAAATCAAGCGTAATTAGTCTCAGATCCAAATTCGTTTGTCCATTATACAGGTCTATTAACTGTAATATTATGCCTTTAAATGGAATAATTTTGCCATTTCAGGCATTTTAAATATTGACTTAGTGAACTGAAATTCAATGAACAAATCGTGTAATATAGCTTACATAATATTACCTGATTACACAGATAGGCCTACTCCTGTCAGTGCTCAGTGGGATGATGAAACTAATGATTAAGGAGACCATTTAAAGATTAAGTAATCGATAAAATATTGGTGCAGACAAACCAAATGTATATTATGTTTATACAATGTAAATGTTAATTTGACCTTCGATTTGGCCTAGTAGTTTTAATTATTGCATGCCTTTAAAACTGCGTTTAGAATTTTTTTACGAAAAGGTGAATTTTGTCGATGGAAACATTTTGTGTATCTGTTTATTGAACATATGTTTACTGAGAAAACAATAATTAATCCAATACAGATGCATACATCCTTATTCAATTAGTAAAAATAAGGCTTCAAAGATATATTTTCAGAATAAGTCTTATGTTTTACTCAATAATTCGTAGTACTAATTTTCTACAATAGCGTTTATGGTTAGGTAAATGTTCGTCAAAACGCAATATTTGGGGAAATCCGGAAGTGAAATGAACAGGAAGTTGTGCCCCCACTGAGCACATGCGCCATGGAAGCTGTCAAGTTGGCCAAGTGAAACCCCAGAATTTCTTCCAATATATGGCTGATTTTCAGGGGGAAGAAGGATAACAGTGTTCTTTTTGAAGTCTGTACAACATTATACTGGTACTGTTCACTGGATTTTCTAATTTGATGTGGAGTATTGCGGCCCAGACCATGTGTATACCGAGATTGTAATATGTAAACAGTAGATATGCACCACAAATAGGGCGACGGGTAGGGCTATTTCCCATCTGTTTACATTCGTTTGCGGCCTGTATTTGTGGTAATAATATCGAACACTTTGCCGTTTTCTTCATCGATTATATAACAAAACAATAGCGCTACACCAATAGTTGATTATCAACACCTCTTTACATCGTACGTGTTATGTAACAAGTAAAAGTTCATGCATCTAAAATAAAGCTAATGTAATTAGGCCATATACAATAGGCCCAGGGTTAGAAGTTAGTGCAAAAATGTACAACTTTGAACGGGTGAGCAAGTCAAATAAGAAGAGTGATTTCCCTGAAAAGATACTCTCCCATAACAAAAGAAGGTCGCCACGCACGCCGGGCGAGTGGGAACTTCTAACTCTGTCTAAGGCCTATATTTTATTTGTATGTGTAGTATTCCAACCATAAATAAAGTAACACTGTCAAGTATGTATATTGGAAGGAATAGTAATTGGTTTTACAGGGAGCGAACACTAGTCCTCTAGCCCGAACCATTTCTCTCAATTCTAAAGGTATCCTAAGGACGAGTAGAAATTCATAACATTTGTTATTTGTATTATTATTCAGGCTGGTAAGTTTTAATGTTAAAAATATGCAACTGAAGTGTGAATTTGTAAATTACTTCATTAATCATTCTAACATGACTTGTATTTACATACAACTATCGGTCAAATTATGCCACGCCCACAAAATCAGACACCGTTATTTTGCGATTGAAACACTGCGTATTGTTGAACCGTTGGTAAAATATATTCTGGTGGAATTTGTTAGTTTTTGTAGACATGTTAGAATGGGGATAACGGTACTATTGTTTTGAATTTAGAGGTATCAATCATTAATTGAAATCTTCTAAATTTTGAATTGAACACCTAATAATATTAGTAATATGTGTAATTATTCCACAAAATCACTCACAATGAATCAAATATTGTTTAAAATTATATTTAAATAATATTTACAAATACCGGAATATGACAATTTGTTTTCAAGTAAATCTGGTTCACAATGACTGAACCTTATTTCCAGTCTTGATTACTAAGAGAGTTAACTCTTCACTCTTGATTCAGATACTTTGTTGATTCGCTATCCAAGGATTTTGAGACTGAAATAAGACCATGTATATTATCGTAGGTCTATTATCCTTCAAACCATTGCTAAAATCAGTGGATTATAGGTCAGGCCACAATTAAAAATATGCTTGTTTCACCTCTGTATGCCATAGTTTGTGTACATTACTGCACGGTTGCTCATATCGTGGGCCAAGAATCCATATCGCGGGCCGAAAATCCATATTGCGGGCAGAAATCCATATCAAAACAGGATCTGTCTACATAGACTTTAGTTGCGCTATTTTCTCTAGGAACCAGTTCGAAGCTACGACAAAGCAATGTCGTCATCGGGAAACGACGTCATAGTCGCTTCGACGTCATACTTTCCTTCAACGACGTGATGCGACAATGCCACCTAAAAAAACCGTTCATCAAAGTAAAAAATTAATTAAAATTTGCATAATGCGGACGAAATGTTCATTATTTAACAAAGAAAATGGTTAGCTAGCATTGATAGATATGCGATAAACAGATTATAGTATATTTATTTCCATATCATACCCTATATCAGCCCTCTGGCAAATATGGGAGTCTCGGGCTGATATAGGTACAATATGGAAATAGACATACGATAATCTCTATTTATCATGTTTATTGGAATCAATACAACTCTAGAATATTAAGCTACTAATGTATTATAATATTCCATGTCTTATGTCCTCAGCGGTGGGAGCGTCCAGTACAACAGAGGGAAGACGCGGGCATGTGTGATGATGACAAGCCGTTTGCTTGCTCTGCTATGGGCTGTGGAATGGTGAGCATATATGGAAGTCTTAAGTCACTAAGATTTTATTTAGGGGCATGACAGCCCTATTGAAATACACTAGCATTGCCATTCAATAATCGTCGCAAATGGGTGAAAGATTCCCGCAGCGACGTTAAACTCACTCACCATTCAATTAATGGTTGTAATTAGCTTTCTGTATTCCAATAATAACATATTTTGTATATTTTTGTTATTGCTGTGACCATTAACGTGTCCTGTTTAGTTAAATAACTAGTAATATACACCTTATATGTTTACCAAACATTTCCGATTGAATTCAAATTCATTTGCGGGTAGATAGATATTTTTGGTTAGAGAATTTATTAAAACAAAATATTGGAATTTATTAAAACAATCGAACAAACACTGTACATGATGATCTGTATATGTCCATATTTGTATTTCAGCGGTTTTCGACTGAGGATCACCTGAATGTTCACATCAGGAAACATGAGATGTCTCTGGCCCTCAACCTGGGGGGTGGGGGGATCTCAGCCTCTCTCGGACACCCCTTCCTTGGTCAGTAGCTCAACACTATTATAACTCCTTTGTTTCTACTGCAAATGACAGACATGGCAATATTCTGCAGATCTGAGGAAATTCGCTTATTTATCCAGTTTGATGTGTTTGCACTGGGTTTGTTTTCCGCTGAAATCACATTCGTCTGTTGCCGTGCCTATTGCCTGAAGTAATATAGATAATAACTAACTTGTTATTTATCTATTTATGCTTTGAAGTTTGACATGGCCATTTATCAGTAGATCTAAGGTACTGTGTGGAATTCATCCCAAGTCGGTGAAAAGCGACGTTAAACTCCATAATCACACTCACTACTGTACAGAATATTTTCTGCCTCTGTTCAAACTTTGTCCCAGGGACATTAGTTTTAAATATAGTTAGCAGTGTTCGAAATAGAGCCTGTCCGCATGCCCGTGACGGGTTATTTCAGCGAGTATTGGTAACGTTTTATCCTTGCACGTCCACATGTCGTGTTAGTTTTTGTTTGTTTTTCAAGATGTATATCATCGATCACTGGCCAACATGTATGAGGACGGGTAACTTCTCAGATTTACCAGTCCTCATGTCTGGCGGTGAAATTGCTGCAGTTTTATTCACTGTAGTTAGGTAAAAATTATTGTGCCACTTTACGGAATCCTTTAATTTTTCAATCTTCCTGTTTTCAGATCAAACACCAACTCCCACCAAGTTTCTGAAGAATTGTGAAGAGATAGGGTTATTCCAAGAGCTGAGTAAAAACCCATTTGAAGAAGCATTTAAAAAAGCAGCAGATCTCCCAGAGGTAATGCAGAATTAGGAATATCTTCTCACAGAATTCTCTATAAAATTTACACCAGCTACAATTAGTTTCCAAAACATCTTGGAACTTAATTATTGGTTATTGTTGATGATTATGTTTAAAAAATAATTCAGATAGTAGTCGCAGTTTGCAAGCTGGGTGATGTACAAAATGGCTTAGCATAGTAGTGCACATTTGAGAATGGAATGTTAACAATATGTTATATTGCAGTGGTTTCATTAGGTGCCGGCGACCGGCGAAATTGTCCATCTATTTAACGAATTTTGCCATCTACTTTCAATCTTGTTGATACAACTTTGTAGACAAAAGTATGATTTATGTAGGTCTTTTGCCTCTTACTTTTTATACTCTGCCTTCTACTTCCGATTCTACTGAAACCACTGTATTGGTATCAATGCAAGTACTTTACTGCAAGTGCAACATTCAGTACTACAGATGTTGTGGGTTTCTGATTGCCCTAAACTCACAAGTCTTGAAAGCAGTTCTAAACACAAATTTTCAAAAAATACAATAGTGACATACCGTAAATATCACATCACAATTCCTTGTTTATCCAGGGAGTGCCACTGCCAGGCCCACACTCCAATGACCTCAACACTCCAGTACCCCCTGACCCCTCCCGTCTGGACTCTGTCATGGAGGCGTCCAAGGGGCTGCCCCACCCTCTGTGCATCAAGGAGGAGCCGGACAAGGACAGCGGAGTCATCGCCATCGAGGAGACTGAAGCTCTGGACTTGTCCGGGCGTCGAGATCTCGTCAAACCACCATCTGTAGCTCCACATCCGTTGGCCACGTCCGAGGCAGCTGTCCACACCAGGGCCACGCCATTAATACCCAGTCTGGCCAATACCACCGTGCTGCCAATGAAACCAATCGTGACAAATTCTATTGTAGAGATGATGTCATCGCCACCAGTTACCATGTAAGTATTGCGTGAATTTATGTATTTTACTTAGTCCTCGCACACAGGTGAACATTTCCGGCTGTGATGTAAAGCACTCAATCATGCATTCATTCATTCATTAACCTTCTCCCTACTGGAGGCAATCCCAGATGCTCTAGAGAACAGTGAGATGAATTCAGCAGGTGGATGCATTACGTGTGTTGAGTTCTAATGTCGGATAACATGTATATTTTGCAGGTCAAATGTTGCAGTGGTACAACCAAGTCCTGTGGTCCCCACCCCCATAGTCCCCGCCCCTGTACTGCCCGCACCCACAACTACAGCAAGTTCCAGCCAGCCGGTCTACACCATGCAGGTGTTCCTCCAGCTACCGTCAGGGCAGACCGTCCCCGTCAACATCCCCGCCACCATTGGACCCATGGGTCAGCAGCCCATCCTGCAGCAGAAGGCAACCACCCCGGTGTCGCCCATCACCACCACACCAACCACCACACCCACGTCATCCATGGCACTCAAACAGGTAGGATGATATGCCACTCCAAAAAATTTTTCTTCAATTTATACCTCAGTTGTGGGCAGTTGGACCATGTGTGTAAGTTGCTTGGTTCAATGAAATCTTGTTTGGATTCTGCTATTCTCAAACACATAGATGATCATGGGTGTGTTCAATCAGCACAGGGCTGAGTAAGCCGCTTAGCTAAACTGGTTCCCTGTCTCATGTACAGTTCATACGACTCTTGAGACAGTGGCTAGTTTGGTAAGCCGCTTACAAACACTTGTGTCTTTGAATGCACCCCTGATGAAACCCCTAAATGCTTGTCCCATTGACCTTTTGTGAAATATATTGGCCAATCAGTAAACTCGTTGTCAAAATAGTACCATATCACACTTGGTCTGGATAGCCAGTGCACAATTAACACCCAAAATGAACAAAGATTTAATTGTTATTACGATGCTTATACAGAGAATGAACCTACCAGCCTCGGAGGTTATTCCCTTGGTTAATGTATATAATCACACTCAATGTGTCATGATGCAACAAAGGTAATTGAAAATGGTCTTATGATACATAAACTAATCACATTTGTACAAATAACTAACCTTCCTTTTATTAAAGTGTATTCAAACATTATTCTTTAAAAGTTCTTTTGCATTTATTTTTTCTGTCTCATTTTTCTTCAGCGTTTGAAACAGACACTACAGCAGAACAACCCTCCCATGGCTGTGATAAAGTCCGAGCCGATATCACATCGACCTACGTCAACGATCCCTTCACCAACCATCATGTTACCAGAGTCGGTCTCTACATCGCCTCTTGACTCGCCCATTCAATCACCAGACAACCTAGAGTTCATGGATTCGGAGTTTTCTGAATCTGGGTATGCTGATTCAGGGTAGGACAACTGACTTGTCATTTTACGAGAACAAAGCATCTCGCGACCTTTGTCTTTTCATTCATTCTTATTGCTGTAATTGTTCATTTTTGCTTTTTGAAACAATATTTGATTTTGCCTACTGGTATAAAAACGGCCATACATTTATTATTAGTAGTAACAGTAGCTGACAACGAAAGTATGCTTAAAGCTTTTACACACACTCGAGCTATGACTGACGATTATTATTTGTTGACGAGTCAACTTCTTATTGCATCATCGTAGCGAATATATGGAAAGTAGTTGTTAATGTTTGTTTCGGCACTCGATTTGTAATCATCTGTTAGGTAATATTCATAAGTTGTCTCCCCTGATAGACATATTTCTCTCCTTTGTTCCCAGCAAGCGCAGAAGAGGTGATGAAGATACCGATGATAGGAGGCGCAAATTTTTAGAAAGAAATCGGTAAGTCATTGTCTGGCATTGTGCTGCTTGGTATTACTAGTAGCAATTCAATTCATGAATTAGCTACGTTTTAGGATTTTGTAGTTTCATGGATGCAGTGGTCAAATATTTCTATATTAGAATACTTTGGCAACTAAGTGATAAAAATAATTTGTTTATTATTTAACATTTTTTATTTGAGTGTTAGATCATGTTAGTGATGATTAGCTATTGATGCATGCCTGTTGCCATGGTTACAGGGCAGCAGCAGCGCGGTGTAGACAGAAGAGGAAAGGCTGGATCAACAATCTGGAGAAAAAAGCTGACGATCTGTCCAACACTAACTCCAGGTTACAGGTAGGTGTCATGAACCCTCTGCTGCGTTCAGATCCTGAGATTATAAAGCTTTCTGAGTAAGATTGCGAAACTATTTTTGAGTACAAAATCATACTCAACTCGAGGCTTTGTTCACAAATCCTCATATTTAATTTGAGCTTGAACATGAAATTGTATTCAAAATGTTTTTCGTAATTTTGTGACCAGTGATCAATCACATCTTTACTACCTTTACAACACTTTGCACTACTGGTCTGGGCCCTGTTCCTCAGAACTATTGTAACGTCAGCGCTTTCTATTGTGGCGGGAGCCCAGTTACAACTATATTGTAGCACTACAACTGTTCCGAGCAACGGACCCCTGAACTGTAGGTTTGAAGTTGACTGCACTGATTGTTACAGAGTGAAGTGAGCTTGTTGCGGGGAGAAGTGGCACAGCTGAAGACCCTGCTCCTCGCACACAAAGACTGCCCCATCACACTACAGCAGAAGTCACAAGGACATATAGCCTTAGCCACAAGTAAGTAGGTGCATGCGTGTTCATCGACCAGTCACAGGGTGTAAAAGTCGTGTATGGGTGAAAGATTCCCTCTGACGTAAAACTCACTCACTCATCACTGGGTGTAAAGTCTGCTTTTTGTGAACTATTACCGTCTATTTATTACCAGTGTTTTTGCTGGCCATCGGCAATTGGCCGATTTATTTTTCAAATGTCCGAAATGGCATGTTTAAAATACATATATTATTACCAAAATGTCCGAAACTCTTTTTCTCAGTTTTAGTGATTCGAGACAATTGTCCGAAACTAAATTTATTGCAGCTGAATCACTGATAACCCTTGGTTTGTCAGTACCATGTCAATACTTTCGGTTTTACTACAGCTCTTAAGCACTACATGTATTGCAGATTTCCTCTTCGCTTTAACCCTCTCCCTGCTGGAGTAGGCACACGCACTACTCTTCATAGCATCTATGTGCAATAATATGGCATCTCAGGTTGCCTTCAGCATGGAGAGGGTTAAACGAGAAACCTCAATATGAGCAAAGTAATCTTCCTTTAAAAAAATATATATATTGTTTGAATTGGGGTTCAGAGCCACTTTCAAGATTCGTTCACTTATTGGCTTGTCAGTTTACAGCAGAGAAATGTTACAGTAAGCCTGTGAGCAGCGGCCGGTACTGACAGACCAAGGATCAAATTAATATTGAAAGAGTCTCTAAACCCAATATTAAGACATAGAATATGTACGTGGCATATTTTCGTATATGTCTGTGTCTCTCTCTCAGTTAACCTGGTCGAGTCGGGAGCCTCAGCAAGCGTTCCAACCATCACATCATCCGAAGTGTCCGCTGCTGTTGCCGGGGCAACCGATTCCATCACCTTGTCATCAGGTATCACCGTCATTCCAGTGTCGGCCGAACACCTTGTAGTTGCGCAGGAACTCGGCAAAAACTAAGTTGGTCAGACGGCACGTGCAATGACAATGAATATCTTGCAAGAAATGTATTCGACGGAAGACAAGATATGCATAATCTGACCGAACATTGTGAGCACAGATTGGCAGGAACTGGTTGTCGAGGATGCAGATGAAGAATTTTTCAGTATCCACGGTAGTCTCGTGACTTTGGTTCTGACCTCTCTCGTTGGCATCTGATCATTATCAGCACATTAGTCCTGACTTGCAAATAGCTGTAAGAATATTCTACGTAGGTACGCACACTTATACGTCGACTCCATCACTGTTGGTTATGACAGTGTCGCACCCTCAAGACTGTATGAGCTAGGGAATGTATGTTAGAAGACATTGAGAAATATAGCCGGTATATAGATATACGTCTGCCTTGGGATGTACCTGTGTGCAATCAACCGATTCGGCATCTTGGGAGGTGTTCGCGACTGTACCGTACCTGGTGCTAAGATGTTTATTTATCGAGTAGATAACGCCCACTCGAGATGGTGGTTTCGGAGACAAGAAATATTCTGACATAGAATACATAGAATGTCAGCAACGGACAAAATACAGAATGTGAAAACAAAGTGTCTTCAGGAAAATCTTGTGAAAAGCTGTTTGATCATTACAATATGCTTGCCAAACCAAGAAGTAGCAAGAAATGTGTTCAATTGTTTAATGTGTTTAAGATATTTACAATGTTAGACACTATTGTCAAATTGATTGGCTTATAAATTGACTTACAACAGGAGCCCACGCATTACTAAAGATTTCTTTGAGAAATTAGCATTGTCTAGCTAAACTTTTAACTCCAAAAGTTTGTCACTTCATTCTCTCATGTTAACGTACAATTACTCTTAATCTTTTCAATTGTTGGTTTTAGTGGTTATTCTGAACTATTTTATTGTTTAACCATCTCCCTGCTGGTTAGAGGGTTAAAGTAAGAACTGATAATGAGAGCGTCCCAGCTCTCCGGGGTCAATATGTGTACCTGGGCATTGGGTTTGTCCAGTAACCACACCTCCACATGTTGACCTGTTAGTGGGCTCCTCCCTGTCTACATAGGCTCCTCCTTGTCTATGTAGTCTCCTTCCTGTCTACATAGGCTCCTCCCTGTATGTAGGCTCCTCCCTGTCTATGTAGACACCTACCTGTCTATATAGACACCTCCCTGTCTATATAGACACCTCCCTGTCTATATAGACTCCTCCCTATCTATGTAGGCTCCTCCCCGTCTATGTAGACCCCTCCCTGTCTATATAGACTCCTCCCTGTATATATAGGCTCCTCCCCGTCTATGTAGACCCCTCCCTGTCTATATAGACTCCTCCCTGTCTATATTGGCTCCTCCCTGTCTATATAGACTCCTCCCTGTCTACATAGGCTCCTCCCTGTCTATGTAGGCTCCTCCCTGTCTACGTAGGCTCCTCTATGTCTACGTAGGCTCCTCTCTGTCTACGTATGCCATCTGAAACCCAAGCCCTTGACGGGACATTATGTACATATGCATTGTTCACTGTATATCATTCTTGAGATTTCGTAGTCAATGATTTACTGTATATCTGTGATGATAACAAAGTCTGTGTGAGAATGGTCGTTCATACAATTACAAATTACGATACATGTTTGATTCTTTTTAGCACCACATATTGTCCTGTATCGACATAACAGTGAATCGTGAAATGTTATTCTCTCGATTGTCTATGTAAATTGAAACAAATCCATACATTTCATCACATCATTGTTTTGTGAGAAGACAATTTGCGGTGACAATTTCAGTATGTTGTAATCTCCAGGCCAAATACAAAATATAAAAGTTACTCGTACCATTAAGTGTGATGTGCAACAATTGACAAAAGATTTAGCTGCACATTTAGAATTTAAATAAAATAAATAAAGGGAAAGAGTCTTCTTGCAGTATAATTATTTCAAAACAATTATTGGCATGCTATACAACTACTGGAGCTAGTATTGTAACTGTCAGTCTGCTATATGGCAAGGAAATTATGTAAATGTAGTGTTACTTTATATTAGCTCACTTAGTCTGAAAGACCCGAACGTGTCATGGTCTGCTTGTCTGTGGTCCATGGGTATCTGCAGAATCTCCTCGCCTGGCAAGTTCCTACCAATCGGGGTCATAAGAAACCGGCAGCTCAAAGTATTGCGGGGTGGATGTGTTTTTTTGTCTTTCCCACCTCCCCAATTGACATCTATTTGGCAATGGACTCCAATTTGAATTCCAGCCCAGCAGATATAGCAGGTTGCATTTTTTAACATTAACTGTTTGTGTAACACCTACACTCTTATGTTCTTACTATGTTTATCTATGGTTGAGGAGATTGATACCAACATTGTTGCTGTGACTAGTTTAAGTGCCAAGTGACCCACAAACCCATCAGGGCTGTTCTCGTGTGGCTGGTCATGTGACCATCACTGTACTGAAATCTGCATATTTGATTAGCTGTTGAACAGCTATATGTCTAGTGCTGTGATATTTGTAATTATTTGTATGTAAATCAATCTTCATTTCTTGTAGCCAACCTGGATCCTGAGATTACGTAACTTTTCTGAGTACGATTTCATGCTCAACTCATGTTTGTTCATAAAACATCATAAATTTTGAGCTTCAGCATGAAATTGTACTCCAAAAGTTTCGTCATCTTGGGACCAGGTCTACTATTTTCCTTGTAGAGTGTTTTAAATCGTGTTGGTTGGAACTGAATCTTAGTGATGGTATGAATGTTCTAGTGCCACTGTGTACTATGCTTGTAGTGTTTATAAATTAATGTTTCTATTCTACAACATTAAAGGCAGATTACCTTGACATTCCTGCCATCGTTCCCATAGCGATGGTTTCTATCAGTTCTTGTAATATCTTTCTATTTAATATCTATATCATTCTGGTTACCCAAGTAATCTGCCATGTGTTCACCTGTGTGATATGGCATAACTCTTAAAGAAATGACAGCCTGGTCATTCCATCATGGAGGTCTCGTGCAATCAAAAAGCCGACGAGTGTTGCCCATCATCAAAATGAGAACTGATAGATTTTCTCTACAGGAGTAGCGGATTAGTGTGGAGACTATGGGTGAAATATTCCCGCTGCGATGTAAAGAATGAATTCATTTTTAACTCTAGATATGTACGAATACATATTCTTATAATAACCTTTCATAAAGATGTGAAACAATACAGATGATGTGATTATTTAATGATACACCCCCAATATGTTATATATGTGACAATACAATATCCTATAAAATAATAAAATTACATAAAATGGATCTCATCTTTCACATCTATCATATTTCATAATTTGTTTTTAACTCGGTTCCTACGAATCAGAACTTTACAAACATCTTGTAATTGGAAGTTGTAATGCAATGTAAAAAGAAAATTACTTACACTTTCACGTAAACCACTATCTAATCTCCCGATATTTCCCACGTGTTTGCATGTGTGTATGCATGTGTATGTGCATCCTTGATTACTCAAGTTTACCTCTGTTATTCATATTATTGTTACAAACTTTGTTCAAGACTTTTCATTAACTATTGTTACATACTTTGTTTTAGATTTGAACTAACATTGTAAGGATTGTTCAAGTCTAGCACACCTGGGTTTCTACTTAAAAGCATATATCATGTACAGTGAATTATGTTTTATAATCATAGCTATATTAACATTTTTATTGAACGTTGGTCGTTTTTGTCAGCAATGATTCACTTTTTCATTACAAATATGTACATATATGTTATACAATATATATATATTGGATATATATGTATGGTATTAGCCTCCTCCCTGACATGGGCAACTGTAGATGTCCTATAGAACAGTAGGGAGGACGCTACAGAATAAGCAGTAGTGTACCATTGTGACAATATACTGTATTGTAGAAAAGCACTTTCCACATATCAAATTTCGAAGGAAGACAATACGCGTCAAAATACATTGTTACATACATGTATCTACGTTAAGTATTCAGTGAAGAACTGTACCTCAATGAAATAAATTATTTTGCTCCTGTCAACAGACTTCGTATTCACATCCTGGAGGGAAATTGGTGGTGGTAAAATCACAAAGAACCATGTATTGGGCTGCACATGTTGCTTAGCTGTGTTGTTCATATGTTCTAGAGGGCAAAAGCCAGCTAATGAACTGGGGCCCGTTGCTCAGAACTATAGCGGCTGCAAGTGTGTCATCGAATTTCGAAGAGTATCATTTAAAACTAGGAATTCCGGTGATAGACTATATGAC
>JAUTBR010204625.1:0-12625 GCA_032361205.1 Pseudorimula midatlantica | reverse complement strand
CAAAAAGTTCACACATAATGTCAAACTCATCCTAAGAATAACCAACAGAAAACTATATTATGATAGAATTCCTACAATGTCAAACTCATCCTAATATAAGAATAACCAACAGAAAACCGTCTTGCGATAGAATTCCTACTAAATATTCCATCATAATTAATTCTTATCCTTAAAATAAAAAGTTAATATATTCCATCATTTAAAGTTCTATTTTGTACTCGTGGGAATTACGTAACACGAGCAATTCAAGGAATTTGTGTGTCGATGTCGGAGTGTCGTGTCATGACATTACACCACGCAAGTCGAGTTAAACGATATCTTTGTATCCTGGCTGCAGTGCAGTGAAAACCTTTTTGAATTCTTCGACAGAAACCATGCAATGAATTAACATGATACATGGCCCGTCATACTCTGCTGCTTTCTATGGCCGCCCGTCTGCCAGCATGGCGTACCTGTTTACTGCTGCTTGATTTGTCCGGTTTAAATTTATACCTATACAGATCAATCTGCATTCTGCTGGCACATACACCCATGGCCATCAGACCCACATAAAAATATGAACATATGATTGGAAACATGATCTGTTGGAGATGAGAAACTTTGTATTTTGACAATAATATATTCCTCACTTGTCCATATAGTTCCAGGGCAATATTTGACATTTCACTGTCAAATAATGTCGACATTATTGTGAAGAAACTTTTTTTCAGGGAGTACTAATATCACTAGTGAACGTATGTTTGATATCCAGCTGTTCAAGCATACAGTTGAAGCATGTCGGGCATATAGAAACCTACAATACACTGCACTGGGTACCTCTTTGCACCATTACCATGATTATAGATAACTCTTGTCTCGGTAGAGTTCCTCTTCTTCAACTTCTATGCAATAAACGTCAACACAATGTTACTCATGAGATTGGTTGCTCGCAAGTTTAAATACGCTTTAGAGATTGAATGATTCATGTATTTTTTTCATTTAGAGTGATTTGGAGTTCATTGGAGTGCGAGTAGGACCGAAAGACAAATGACATGCAGCTGATGTTCATGAACCAAGGGAGATCACTGTAGGGTAAAGCATACCCGCTAACACAGAAACACTGTATGTGGAACTGTTCTTCACAGTGGAATTGTTATCGGGCAACCTGGCAGGATTAAAACTGCAACTTTTGGGTTTTACTGAGCTGTTCTATTACTAAGTAAATTTTGGAATATCTGAAATTCAATTTGAGCGGAAATGTCAACAATGTCCTTTTATAAAATCAGTGAGTAGAAATATGTATGAAATATCAATATCAAATCCACAATATTGTCTTGTAACCAGAAAAGCTTTCTAGAAAGAAAAAACACTTCACAATACACAGACATAAGAAGACCTTCAATGGATAAAACCCTGGTCGAATTTAAATCATAAATGGTAGTTCATGATAAAATCACACATCGGCCAGTCACTACCAATGTGTGTGCATTGCCAATGATTCCAACCACTGCCAAAGACCTTGCCACCTAATATCCATAACACCAATCATTGTCAATACCATGTCTATCTACTGTCCACAATACCAAACGTCAGAAGCTTAACTGATTCGTTGCACGTGTTCTAATCGTACATGTCACACATTTGTGCAACGGAAAAAGATAACATTCATGCCCGAGTGATTAAAATTGCTGATGTTGCTACTCTAAGAACGAATTAAAATTAAAAAATTAGATCGTGTTCGACATTGCATAGTCGTACAAATGTTTCTGGTCTGCAGCACAGGTGGGCTAGCCTACAAACATATAATCGCAGGTGTGTGCCACCTGATTGGCTTTCACTACACACCCCACCCAGAATACATGGCAGAGCTTTACGAATGTGGCTTTAAGAACATTATAGCTGCTGCTGCTTGGTGAACTGGGGCAGAACAGATTTGACTTCTCAAAGAATTATCTCGGCCTTGTGTCCCTTTCTTCCCGATGGTTATTTCCACTGCTATTCTTCTCCCTATTCTGATTGATATTCACGTGTCTCGAGAAATCAGGTGGATCCAAGATGTGCCTCAACAGATTTCTCTACCTGTTGCATGGTAAACTGTACCGGTCAAATTATTCACAAACACCAACATACATCATAGAGGTGATGCCCAACAACAAAGTGCAGCACTGGGACAGACGAATAAAGAAGAATTACAACTGCACCGTCATGATAACAGACAGCTCATCCTATCATGATCTCATCAAAAAAAGATAAACTTCCATAATTGTTCATTTGTCGATGCCACCTCTTCACAGAGGATCCGAACCCCAAATATCTGTAAATGAACCCAAATATCTGTACATGAACCCAAATAACTGTACCTGAACTCAAATATCTATACATGAACCCAAATAACTACATGAACCCAAATAACTACATGAACTCAAATATCTGTACATGAACCCAAATAACTGTACATGAGCTCAAATATCTGTACATGAACCCAAATATCTGTACATGAACCCAAATAACTGTACATGAGCTCAAATATATGTACATGAACCCAAATAACTGTACATGAACCCAAATAACTGTACATGAACTCAAATATCTGTACATGAACCCAAATAACTGTATATGAACTCAAATATGTGTACATGAACCCAACAGCCAAACAAGTGAATTGCCAATGGGAAAATGTTGAAATATTTAGAAAATGTTGTGATCTCTATTTCAAAGTTAGCAGAGTGACTGACGAGTAGGCATGTATTCCAAACACTGATGCAATTAATGCTTCTCACAGTACTATAACAATAACAAAAATACATTCACTCAACCATCCAATGTCAACATAATAGATCCTTACAACTAAAAATAATTAAAAGTTGATAACCTGCTAATATGAAGCATTCAAAAAGTCAAAACAGACCTATACTAAAGATCGGACATTTCGACATCAAACTCATTAAAAAATATAGATACATTTATGTTTGCATTCCTCAACATCACAAACTACGAGCAGTAGGTTATGGGCATAGCATTAAAGCAAGATACTGAATGCCTTGCTGAATGGCTGAAGCCAACAAATTCCATTTAGACGGTATAATCACTCAGCCTAGGGGGAGTCATCTTTGGAGCGTAACCAGAAGAAATTATTAGAAATAGGGATGGCTCCACTTGAGTGAACATTCAGCCTCCAAGTGTGAGAACACATCCTGGTGATTCAGCACTGGTAGCCAGACCGGATAGTGATAGAGCTTCCCGAGGTCTGGGTCTGGATAGCGATAGAGCCGCCTCTCCTTCTCCGAAGTCTGGGTTCAGATAGCGATAGAGCGGCCTCTCCTTCCCCCCAGGTCTGGGTTCAGATAGCAATAGAGCCGCCTCTCCTTCCCGAGGTCTGGGTTTCGGATAGCGATAGAGCTGCCTCTCCTTCCCCCCAAGTCTGGGTTCAGATAGTGATAGAGCCGCCTCTCCTTCCCGGGGTCTGGGTCTGGGTTCGGATAGAGATAGAGCCACCTCTCCTTCCCAAGGTCTGAAGTCTGAGTTAGTCTGCTCTACCTCGATTGCCTGCTGTGACAGATACAGATATCAAAGATCTATAATCGTCAGCACAATATCGATAAATCGGACAAATCGGACACGGAGGAATGTTTGCCTTTTGTATGTTTTGATGACAATTTATTGAGAAAAGACATATTTGGAAAATGTACAAGATAGAATTATAGGAAAATACAAGGCCCTACTACCTACCAAGCTGACGTCTTTACACTTCTCACAGTTTGCTACTTACTTCATTCTTCTGGAAGTCAGTTGCAAGTAAATAAAAACAGTATTTTGTAATCCATAAATGTCAGTAATACAGCTATATCAATAATCATTACCAAATATTCCCATCGATAATAATCACAAATATCAAAATATTTAGTCAGTCCTACGGCCTGGAAATCTACAAGACTCAATATAACTTGTAGTGTTCGAATTAATAGGGGGTCCGGGGGTCATTTGAAAATCTGCAATGTTAAAGGTATCTGTGTGACCCCCTGAAAATTGCAGATTTTATCACCTTTAACATTGGGCCTATGGAGAATGACCCCCTCATTATTTTCATGTATTTCGAACACTGAACTTGTATTGTTGCTCGTATCTAGAAATTAGGGAAAGTCCATCCCAATCCAACAATTACAGATGTTCATTTCATGTTCTTTGGAATGTATTCCGTTAATTTCAAAATAAAATAAAATCTATTGATTTGAGAAAAGAAATGCTTCCTCTTGGATTAGGTTTAAATCTGAAGTTATTTTGTTTTTGTTCTACCAACCTGGATGTAAACTTTCTATGAAAATTGATCTTAAAGAAAAAACAGATCTGGGAGTTAAGGATAATCGTCACGATCCTGCCAATTTCCAAGTTTGTTGCAGGCCGATGTTTTAAGTTACGGCTAAATGCTTTGGTTAATATCCCATTGACAACCATGAACTATTGTTTGAAGGAGGTGCTTACATATAATATTACCCCCAGGCATGAAATATCAGGAACCGTAATGCGAAAAGGTCTCAGTAATATCCGAGACGTGGCACATAAGCTGAGGCCGACACAAGGTAGAGCAGCCATCTTGGTTACTCAACACCTCGGCCATTACCATCAACACACACAATAATTTCCTTCCACAAGTTTTCCCTTACTATTGATTACTGTGACAAAGTAAACTGATACATTGATGTACATTAAAACTTAATGGGTACACTTAACACTGCTTAAAGCTATATGATGGATCCCATTTATCACATACAGTAAATAGGCATAAAGTAGTTAACATTCGCTTCAACAAATTGCCAAATGCTTAACGGGACATTCTGATAAGAATACAGGAAGACAAATAATGAATCTTCTTAGTCCTACTAATAATGCATAGAACAGAGTATTAAAAGATACATGGGCTGATCCACTTCACAATTTACTTCTACAGATACGCACAGACACACACATACACACAAACAACAGACACACAGGGGTATAAATAATGCCTGCCCGTAGGCCAAAGGCACTTAAAACCATTGTTGGGCACGCTAACTTAATTTCTGGCATGCCGTTTTGGCCCTCTGGATTTTTAAGTCTGTACTGGGTTTTTTTATACATAAATTATACATAACACATACATACATAAGAACACACTCACATCTCAATTATTGAGACATACCTTACTCAAATTTTTCTATTATGATTATTACCATTGAAGGTCCTCTTGTAATAAAATGTATTTTACTACAATTTGAAATTTTCATTAAAATTAAGGGCTCTAAGATGATTAGGAGGGCACTCTAGTTTTCAGAATAGTGCCCTCCTGACTATCTGGAAATCTACACTTATTTATAACCTGTACACACACACAAAAAACTTATAGAATCGTGTGATTTTTACGTATATATCTGGAAATAAATTTATTTGTGACATGACTTGCATTTCTTGAGGATATTCTTTAGGATAGGCAGGCACTCTGTATAATTTAAACATAACATTGATAAACATTCAAAGGGAGACAATCAATATAAGAATACGGTAATCTATGCAAAATTATTCTCAAATTAACAACTTAAGCAATCTTGGATATATATTATGCTTACTGGCTCAAATATTATTGATTGGTACCATGAAAGTGATACAAAAATAGTAAATTGAGTACATAATTATTTTTAAATGTGGTAATATGACCCTTATTAACTTGAAATTATTGGGGTTTTCTTTCAAAATGTAGTTAATGTAATATTTGAAAGAATGGAACATTAAACTATTTTTTCTTGCTCAAAATAAGGTTTAATATAAATTATTGGTACCAATAATCTGTGCCTAAGCTGTACTTAAGGGATAGGAGAATAACATTCAATTATATTTAATTTATTTTTAAAGAATATTTAATTATTATTATTATATTATATTACTGTATTGTATTATTATTATTATTTGTCATTATTTTTGTAACAATTTATTTTTAAATTACTACTATTATTATTACTATGAATTATTGATATTATACGATGAGCCTTGAATAATTTCTAGTTCCAAAACTTGGAAGGTCTGGAATTATTAATTGCCAATCAAGTATCAAATATGTCATGAATTCTTAATGGTATCTGGGTATAGGAAACACAAATAGAATGTCCACCAGCAGCATGAATGTTTTACAAAGTAATTGGATAGCTTAAGTAGCTTGAAAATAAGACTGGTGTTATTTACCTGAAATGTAAACCTACATTTGGTCGCCATAGCGATATGCTTATGAACTCATCTCTAAGAAGAGATTGCCATAGTACCTTCTTAGCAGGTGGTATCGGCTACTCAGAGGTGTGTTAAACATTGATATCAGTCACCATGGAATACGTGGAACACCATCTCACTGAACGGAATGCCAGGAACCATTTCATTTAAGTCAATATGAAACCGAAAGCCTAATAAATCATTTACCTCAGTCATTTAAAATGCACAACAGAATCCACATCAAAGCAACACCAATTCCTATTTTCAGAGCTGGACCCATAATTACAGTTTCAAGTTTTGCCAATATCCAGACTATATATATTATTAACGGCCATATGGTTATAATCTCTTCATAACAGCACCTTAAACAGGTATCAAATACCTGCCAGCCAATTAGAAGTGGTTGCTAATTGTAGTTTTAATAACACAAATTATGAATAAATCAAAGGGGATTGTTTTACGAGTTAAAAGATACTAAAAGATTGTCAATATGTATCAGTTACGTATCTACCATTGTGACAGTGATAAACATTTTGATGCTAAAATGAGATGTGAAAACAAGTTAAATGTAAAAATAATTGGAAATTGTTACAGATATAAAAATACAGAAAGATAGAAATAGGAATGCTATATATAATTATAGCAAATGAAACATCGTAAGATATGAACATTATTCCAAATCATGTCAATATCTGGCTGATAAATATCTCTCAGCATGGCAAGGAGAAAACAATCCTCTAAATATGTTATTCTTATCAGAAAGTTCTGCAAACTTTGACCAACGCTATCATCCTTTATCACAATCGCAATTGTTCATTTTATCATTCTTATGACCAAAACCCTCCGCATACGGTAGTCATGATAATTGATAGCAGACGCTGCACTGACCGACTAACTACATATTTGAAAAATAATCGATAAAACTTCCACTTACCATAGCACACCTCACCCACGGAACACGAAGAGTTAACGATTAATGAATACAAACGTGAGTGTTAGTTCATAACCAGTTAACCCCTCTGCAGCGAATAAACTCTGGGCTTTGAAGAATTTCGTAACAAAGTGAATCCAAGCCGGAACACTCGCGATGATATTCTCTGAATTGTGACAAAGTGTCGCAGCAAACCCACTTCCTGTGACAGGCCAAACAATTCCCAACTGAGGCCTTATCTTCCATCCACATAAGCAGGGCCATTTCCTGGTACCAAACTCACACAGCGGTTGTTACCAGCTACAGTACAATCCCTCCTTGTTGCTCTTGGAAAGGTCAATTATGACAATATATTCCCTGGCCTTGTTCCATGAGGGCAACGTAAATATGGTTACAATAGCAGATGTACGTGTCAACGATGATGAACAATTTCCGATAGGAAATGAAAACTGGCAAATTTTTTCGCTAAACATATACTGTACATGATAATTATAGTGTTGTAGTTATTAATTTACATGGAATATTTTAACAAGTTAGTTTACAAAATTGATTTAATTAAATGCATTATACCCAAGGTGGCTTAAAACTGTGACTTAATGGCATTCGGGCACATAGCTAGGGGTATTTTAATGTGGAAGCGCCAGTACTGTAACTGTACTATCTTATGTTTTCATTAAAAAATAGTGTTAATTAGGAATTGATGTGGAAGCGTCTGCATATCTGCTAATATGTAGCTGACATTTTTATGTTAGTTTAAAACTTTGGTTTACGGTAATTATGCATTGAGAATAAGTTACGAATTATTCATTCATCATGCAATAATAATACCTTATTATGATAATTAATAAAAACAAATAATTATCACTCAAATAATTATCACTCTCAACAACAATATGCAAAATAGGGAGTGCGCAATTTTCAAACATTACAACAATTCTGTATAAATACTAATGCTAACTGTACATGTTTTTTCTCAGTTTGATGTAATGTATTCGTAATGAAATATCCTGTTATATGCAAAAGCTTTATCGTATTTATGGGATTTATTTTTGCTTGGTTATTGTGATAAAAATGGCACCTTAAAGACAGGTTTGGTTACACACTTTATATATAAATATTTACAAGCAATTGCTGATGTGTGTTATCTTGCATGTGCACGATTGGAACAAACAAAAAGTATACAAATGATACATACTCTTAGTGGATTCATACTTCTACTCATGAACATATCCTAAAATCTAACTAATATATGATCATCATTCATTGTGTAAGAGTTAATGTACTTCATAATACCGTCACTCAAAATTGCCATACAAATTACAATGCACTGTTGCAGTCTTATCAGAAAGAGATGTAGAAGATCACATGCATATTATTTCCAGTCATATACATGTACTTATAAATCAGTATACAAGAAAACAAACCTCTGGACAGGTAAAAAAAATAATCAATATCGTAGTTTTCAAAATTAATTTTTTCTTACAATTTGGAACCCTTGTGTGTTTTTTAATTAGGGTGTTAATGCCACTTTCAAGATTCTTTTATGCATATGGCAGTTTATGGCAGGAGGAAACCTGCAACATCCGTAGCGCTGAATGTTGCAGTAAACCTCCCTACACCAGCTGGTACTGACAAACCAAGGATGATAACTGCATTGCCATGCTAGTCAGAAAGTCCTATCAATATTAGAAAGGTGGCTTTCACGAACATTGATGCTGGGCTCCCGCGACAGGATTTGAACCTGGAACATTTGGCTCAGAATTGTCAAAAATATTTCCATGACTACATCTACACTACAGCAACCTTGTCTTGGTAATGTTGGACGAATGCTCATCAGCTGACTGAGGTCGTCTCTCTAAATCCAATCGTTTTTCGGTAGTTTATTCGATACGAGTGATTACGGAAAATATGTCCCTCGTGAAATTAATGTTCAAAGTTCGGAACTGTGAACATTAATTTCACGAGGGACATATTTTTCCGTAATCACTTGTAGCTCGTGGGTTAATCTCTAATTTCACCATGGGCCACACAAAGGCCACAAATAGCAGAAACATAGGCCACCACATTCTTCAAATGGCCGCCATTACCAGCATTTACTACCTTTCTATATTGTTTGACATTCGAGATATTCCATCTGAAAACACAAGATTTCTTTTCTAAAAATTTACATTAGTATTTAAAAAAATCTATAAAGATATTCCTTTAAAACTTTTTTTCAAAAGAGAATGTTCTAAAAGCATTATTATCAATTGACATGCACCAATAATTGTTGCATCAGCATTCATGTCATTGTCAGCGATGACATCTTCACGAAGATACATCAAATATATGCAAATTACATCAACAGTAGATATCTCCAAGTCAAATTCAACACAATGGGATCATAGTTTTCTTGATTACTGCAAAACGGATTGGTAGAATTGTTGCATCAGAATTTCAGAGATGCATCAAATCTATGAACACTTTCAACAGTAGATATCTCCATGTCAAATTCAACATATTGGGATCACATTTATCATGATGTTTGTTAAACGGTAGAATATGGCATCAGTTTAAATTTTAAACCATGAATCTCATTGTCAGTCAACAGAGTAAGTAATACAAAGACATGTTTTCAAATTAACCTAATAAAGATCTATTGAATCAAGACACAACCATCATTCTAAGAGTTACATTACACTATTGTAAGAGTGGTTTAAATAATCATGAAGCATGTGTAAATCTTAATAATTAGCCAATTAATCACTTTAACTACATATGTTTTAAAGGCATAATATCACAGTTTATAGACCTGTATAATGGACAAACGAATTTCGATCTGAGACTAATTACGCTTGATTTATCCACCCAAAAGTTGTTATTTACTGATGTACTTACGGTAGTCCCCAGTATTCAATATATTAATATTTTATGAATATAGGGAACGTTCCGCTATTTATCTTGTCTTTGATGCATCACTGTTCCAAGAACGAATACAACCAAACATTATGTCCTCTTTGACATTACTGTTGCATATTATATTTTTAAGTCGTACCACTGGGTTATGTCTCCTTGCATTGATATAACGAAGCAAATAACAATACCGTACCACCATATTCAGGTTGTCTATCAGCAGTCTATGGGGGTTCGCAGTGGATGTTTGTCTACCATACAGCAGTGGAAAGGTTTTTGGAAGTTCAACCATGATTTTAGGTATGTCAAGTGAATGTATTTTGCAGTTGTAGCTAAGAACTAGTCCAAAACAACCATAATTATCTGTGATATTATGCCTCTAATTCTAACTAAAATAATAGATATTGATCGTTTTCTCAATACACCAAAGCTAATGCTCCAAATTTGAAGAAATATCAGCTAAATGTGCATCAAACATACAAATACCATACATTATTAAACCTCTACTTGTTAGAATCAATAAAGTTGTTGCATTTAACCCATATGCTGGAAGCAACAGGAATTGGCAGTATATATGATGAACTATCTGAAAATTAAACTTGCATATATAACAAACCTGTTAACAAACTTGAACCAATAGCATCAAATCAAACTGTAGGTTTCATTTTAAAATGCACTTTCGTATTTGAGAAAATGGTAAATTAATTTTAGTCTTGCCAAAGTTCACAATATGTATGCTTCCAGTATTCTAGTGAATGTATTTATTTCTTGCTTCTTCATTACTGTATAGTATATTCCAAATGTTATTTATTTCTTGCTTCTTCATTACTGTATAGTATATTAAATGTTATCTCAACCAAAATAAATTCAAGGAGGAAACAGTTTGACATATTTACTATTCTGAGATTGATTTATAAATATTGGTAAACAGCCTACAAACATACAGACTATATGGCCACTATTGTAAATGATCCAAATAATAAATGGTTTTGATTCCAACTGTATTTTATTTTGAAGTTACTTTACCATTAGACATACAGGTTTTGTCTAGTTCGCCTGGACACAAAAATTCTTCTGTAGTTCAAACTGAACATTCCTGACATTCATCAGGCACCTAGCCTATTTTTCCACTCAGCTGGTAGGCCAAGTTTGGCAGAACCATTAATGAAACTCATACCCTTTTGAAGCCAGTTATTTACACTGAGTACACGGGTATACGGGTCGGTCCCCTTATCTGGCTCACCAGTAAAGGAAGACTTTCGTGCCCTGGGTTGTTCACAAATAGCCCTGGGACATGACATCTCAGCTGGTGACACTGACAGTTTATCGATTAGAAGATCGTGGATAAATAAAAAAAGCATCCAAGTTTTCTCAAAACTTTATTGACCGTTTTCATAAATGGATATGGCAGCACATGCATGAGACACAGCTGTGACAGCCCAAACGCATCCTGTTTAAACAACCACCTCTCCTAAACCATGTCCCGTTCCCGCAAAATTGGGCCAAACCCACTCGTTCATGACTGCTAGACAGGCGCTCACCCTCGACTCGGTGACAAGTGGCCCGTTTGGTTAAAACACACCAGATATACACGCAAGTGACACGGTTTATAAATAAATACATCAGCTGCTAAAATATGCATCGAAAACTAACTTTTAATCGATGGTTCGAGGAAGTAATGCGAGTGACCAAAGTTGTTCGACGACGAAGTCGGCCATGTTTTGTCGCGAGTGGAATATGAGTCTATAGCGCATGACACGTGAGGTCCGCTGGTTCCACAAATTACCATCGTTCACACACCTGTTGATCTGAGAGTTATAAAACTTACCTATAACTTTTAAACAACAGCTGAATCAAACATTCTGCCAAAAGTGTGTCATCTTTCGCAAGAGGAGGCTCACAGACTTCACTTCCTGGGATTCTCGTCTCTCTGTGGTCCTTTTCCTGCACTGTTGAACATGCACGTAGATACGGAGCGCTGTGACACTAGGGGGCGCCCAAGCTCGACTGATGGAATTTGGTACCTGCGTAACCTGTTGATGGAAATGGCGCTCAAACAGGTGCGCAGAGTCCAGGTTGCGCTTGGGAGAACAGAATTTGGAGAATCTAATTAGGCTGCTTTTCTCGATGATCAAAACGTTTCATTAGAAACCTTAGGAGTCAACTTCAGAACGTCTCACATTTAGGCACTATAGTATTATCTAAAATCATTATTTCCATATATGGAATAACACTTTGATAAGTATTTTTTTTAATGTCGTCAATCGCACTGGAATACTTATATTATTAATAGTTATTGTTTATGAATTCATATGCACGTAGTGTAGATATATTATATGTATATGTGTAATTGTTATGCCTACTAACAGGAAGTTTCTAAATTCAACGTAAATATAGATTCCAAACTTTCTTTAAACTTAAAGAACTATTTATTATTGTCTTTTTAATTGAGATGTTATCTTTTTTTCCGGAAAATGGCACTTTTGTAGCGTATTGTATGGCACAATAATCGGTGATATACTGTAAATCATGAAATGTTAGCGTCATTAAGATTTAGCGTCCGGTGAATTATCGACCTATTAGCGTAATGAA
>JAUTBR010204071.1:3396-14098 GCA_032361205.1 Pseudorimula midatlantica | reverse complement strand
GAATGAACTCACCTCATGTGAGTCTTTCTCCCAGAATGCTTTTCTCCAGTATCCACTGTCGGTGACCTCCTGCGACACTGGCACCGATGACGACTTGACCGTCACCCCTGCATATGAGTACCTTCGGACCGATTGGCGACATTGTGAGTACGCCATGTTGGATTCTGCTGCAGCAACAGGTGTTGTGGAGGACGGCCAGGACCGGGCATCAATGTCCTCCCTGATGTCCTCAATGTCCTCTCCTACCACAGTCTGGTCCAGGTCCTCACTGATGACAAGTTCACACAGAGAGTTAGTGTCGTCGTCATCCGTCACCGTGGTATCCAAGTCATCAGCATCGGCGTCATCTTCTTGAACATCACAATTCTCCGACTGTGCCACGTTTTCTGAACTATAGTCTTTCCCCCTCACAGCGCCAGATTCTAGGGACAGATTCTCAGAGCTGCTTTCCGCTGACAGCGAAACTTGATCTGGCATGGAATTTAAACTCACACATTTTTTTCTCAGAATGGGAGACGCCTCGATGTGTTTAAAGTTCTCCTCTATTTCATCATGTGCCTGAATTCTGCGTACTGTTTCCTCCATGTCAACGTGGTCCTCTTTACATACAGATATACTTGTTTCCTCCATATTGTCATGGGCCTCTCCAGATATATCTTTTTCCTCCATTTCATCAATTTGCATAAATGTTTCAGTATCTGAAATTGCCTGGGGTTTGGCAATAGACAGATCTGTGCTATCACCCTCTCCAAACTCTTCTGGCAGCGAGATAAAGTTGTGGTTCTGTATTCCGTTTCTACTCACGTCTGTCATAGCAGGAACATCTCTCTCTTTATTGCACAAGTTGGGGGCACATTTATCAGTTTGAATTTCAAAGTTTTGGTTTCCACCTTCCAGCCTTGCATCGGGCTCTACGTCAGTGATAACCTGGATGTCAACACAGACCAAGTTTTCTTCAATTCCAGGGGCACACTTGCTCACATCTATCTTAACAACAGCAGGAGTTTCTTCTTGATCTGAAGCACTGCTTTCATCAGTACCTGGTCTGTTTTCATGACCATGACCAACGGAGGAAGAATCAACGTTATCATAATCACTGTCACCATGGTAATACACATTGCTACTTTTATCATTATCACTGTCACCATGGTCACTGATGTTGCTCTGTTTATCATAATCACTGTTACTGTGGAAGCTGATGTTGCCCTTAGTATCATAATCACCATCGCTATGGTTAACACACTCACCCATATTACTATGTTTATCATAAACACTGTCACTCATGTTACTAACGTTGTCATAATCACTATCACAAAGGTTACTGATTATCTCAGCGGGTGAGAGGTGACACTCTCCGTGACTTTCCTTGTTGACAGACTCGGAGACCCCAGGGGTCTGTGCACTGAGATGACCCACTTCTGGCAGGGGGGCCACAAATGTCACGTCTGCTTCTGCCGACCTTGAATCTTCTGTATGCACTGTCAGGTTTTCACCAAGCTTTTCAGGAAGGTTGCCATTCATGAGTTCAGCAGTGGAATCACGCCTTCTCTTTGAAATATCAGCTTCCTCTTGATCAGTATCCATGTTTTGATTTCTGTCGGCATGAATGTCAATATCGTGAATTAATTTAAGTTTTCCTACTTCAGAGAAAGGAGAAGGAGAAACTTTATTGTCCAGTTCTTCAACATTTTTACCATTTTCATTTGAACGTCTATCAGTGAACGCTGTGTTGTCAATATCTGTTTCAATCTTAGATTGTCGTCTGCTTCGCACTAGAGTCGTTTCACAGCCCCCATCCACAACATTCTCAAAATGGGATCTAATGGTCTCAAAGTCCACTTTCTCTTCACACACCGAGTCTTCTTCTCCAGCCATTTCCAGTTTCCTTTTAGCGGCATTTTCAGCTTTCACATGCCTGTCCATCGTTATCCAGCATTTGCTCAAGTCCATCTCCTCGGCGTCCGAAGTTGAAGTTTCCAAGTCGTCATCAGTGTGTTGGTCTAGCACATTCCAGGCGGTCTCCGGACCGGGTCTGTAGTCCGAGTCGCAGGATGACTCCCTGTCAGTGTTCCTGTGGCGCCTGCTGAACCTCGGCATCCTGGAGTCATCACGGTCATCCTTATAGTCCTCGACTTCACTTCCGCTTTCACCATCGGACAGGAACTTTTTCATCCAGATACCTCCTTCACCCCGTATCCATTTGTACTTGCGGGTGGGTGAAGGTGAGGGCGTGGCAGGGGGCGTGTCCGGGACAGGTGACCTAGCCAAGCGCTCGCTAAGACTCCTCCTGATCTCTGCCACCCGGTACGTCTCCACCTGCTTGCTGTCGGTCTTCCCATGGTCTGTGTGGATCTTCTCCAGCGTCTCCTCATACTCTCCGATGGTCTTCTCCACACTGTTGTAAGCAGAAGACAGAATATTGACCTTAGGCGTTGGCTTGCTCAATAATTTACTTTTGACCGATTTCCAACGAAGAAGTGACGTTGTTGCAGTTGATCTCTTCAGCACTTGCTTGGACGTAGCTTCTCCTGAAGGTGGTAGAATTCCTGGCGACGTGTCAGATCGACATGCTTCTATGGATATTTCTTCGGGTGGCGTCTCGATGGTCACATTTCTTTGTTCGGGAACAATTGTCAGGTTATCTCCGCTGTTGTCGACAATATTGTCTGTGATATTAGCCACACTTTCACAATCACTGCTACCCTTGGCCAAGTTGTATATCTCTGTAACTTCACTGTCCATAACGTGAGTCTCGCCATACATTCCACCATCAGTCAGCAAGGAGGTAGTCTTGGGCTTAATTGCACCTTCATTGGGGATATCTTTGATAGGACGGCTACTGTTTTCTCTTCGTTCAGAGTCATATTCCCTGTTCAGACCTGGATCTGGGCAGCTCACGCCAATTCTACCGTCAGCTGATCTCGATACTTTCGGTTTAGGTGAAACAGCCGGAGGTGGACCTTTTGTTGAATTTTCATTTTTGACAATGTCTATAATGGGATAATGATTGTCCTCTCTCTGTACATTGCAGTCTGGCCATGTGACCTGGTCATACGTGAGCAGGACAGCGGTTTTGCTACAATTGTCATCTGCTTGGATAATACTGTCTGGTCCAAGACAAACAGCAGTATTTTCTGTATGTGTAGCATGTTCTGTTGTAATGTCTTCTATCTGTGCAGTGTCATCTGCCGTCATATTTTCTACCTGTATAGTGTCATCTGCTTGGTTATCTTCTATCTGTGCAGCATCTTCAGCTATGATATTTCCTATCTGTGCAGTCTCGTCAGCTGTGATATTTTCTATCCGTTCAGTGTCGTCTGCTGTGATATTTTCTATCCGTTCAGTGTCATCTGCTGTGATATCTTCTATCTGTGCAGTGTCATCTGCTGTGATATCTTCTATCTGTGCAGTGTCATCTGCCGTGATATCTTCTATCCGTTCATTGTCATCTGCTGTGATATCTTCTATCCGTTCATTGTCATCTGCTGTGATATCTTCTATCGGTACAGTGTCTTCTATCGGTACAGTGTCGTCCGTTGTGATATCTTCTATCTGTGCAGTGTCATCTGCCGTGATATCTTCTATCCGTTCATTGTCGTCTGCCGTGACATCTTCTATCGGTACAGTGTCATTTGCTGTGATATCTTCTATCCGTTCATTGTCGGCTGCTGTGATATCTTCTATCTGTGCAATTTCGTCTGCTGTGATATCTTCTATCTGTGCAGTGTCATCAGCCCTGATATCTTCTACCTGTGCAGTGTCATCAGCTATGACGGACGTAATGGCGACAGTCGGTTTACTTTCCTCCTGGCTTCCATCAGCAGACTCCTTGTTCAGCCCTGCACTGGCTTCTGTTACAGGAATAACTCCCTCCTCCCTCGTACAGCTGCCATCAGGGACAGTAGACCCATTGTCTTCACAGAAAGTCCGGCACCTTTCATCATCAGTCTCTGCATTACTGTCATTTCCATCCTCCAAAGTTTCCACACGTACAGACAATGACGAACCAGATAATGACGAACCAGACAATGACGAACCAAGTGCTGGGATGTTGTCATTGGGAGCAGATGCTGTAATGCCGTCATCAGAGGAGTCGTCATTTTTCAATGCAAATTCGATAGAAATAACATGTGGCTCGGGAGAATGGGCGTGGCAGTTGTCAGATATTTTATCACCCTCAGATGAACACGGACTTTTTATGCAAACACTGGTGTTTTCTTTAACCTTATTCAGTTTTACAGAAGCAGAATCTTGCTGAAATCTGGCAGGGATGGCTTTTTGTTGAGCCCTAGACGCTAAACTCTTTCTCACTGAGCTTTGTTTTAACAATTCAGATTTGTGCACTGGTTTATATGTTTGAATTCTGCTTGAAGCTTTATTTGCACTGTCTTTCCTGGTTTCAAACTTGGTCACAGCGAACTTTAATTTAGTGTTTTGAGGATGGCTCGCTAAAACAGGGCTTGCAATGTCTTCTATTTCTAATTTTGATGTGTGACAAGGCTGTGTAGACCTCATGGAGTCGGCTTTTAAAATAATCCTCCGCTGAATGGGCATATTATCATACCCATCGGCATGCAAGTTGCGCTGATCAATGACAAGTCTGTTTTCAGGAACTCGTGTTGAAAGCTTATCACCGCTCACACTTGGAATCCTACCTACTGCTTGGCGATCATATTTCTTGTCTGAACACTTATCAGTTTGATTCTCGTCTGCGGAGCCTGGCCTGCCTCCTACACCGGCACCGTTATAATTCACATGAATCTGGAAACTGGGTGTGTTTTTAAGCCTTGTATCTGCTGGTTTACCACTGGTTTCACACGATGCCACTGGGTCTGCCCTCGCGATACCCGGTGACATCACTACGATGGTAGATTCCTCCATGTCCGTGGTATTACTTAGGAATGAGTCCCGATCTTCTTCAGATATTGGTCCGGTCACCTGGTCTCCATGAACAGTTTGGTCAGGTTTGTCAGATACTAGACCTCTCACAGGTCCACTCTCCCCACTGGTCCGACACCGAGATCGGACATCTGTCACATTCACTGGGTCCTGGTTCTCTGCATCACAGGCCTCATCTTTAACATCGTCATGAGTGTACACAGGTCCATCTTCATTAGGGAGAGAGTAATTAATCTTGTCCTGACAAATAGCATGTAGGTATCCATTGCAGTCAGTCTGCGTGTGTCTGTTGTCTCCAGTAGTCTGCTGCGTATGTCTGTTGTCTCCGGTAGTCTGCGGCGTACGTCTGTTGTCTCCAGTAGTCTGCGGCGTGCGAGTGCCGTCTACAGCCAGGTCTCCAGTGTTCTGTCCCTCCCTACACAAGACTGGATCCCCTAAATTGAAACTCGATCTGTCGGCATCTCCTGTGAGCAGACTTTTTTTCCCCAGTCTGCGTGAACCGGCTGATCTTGTGTCTCTGATCATCATACCATCCCGTCCTGGTTCCACACTGGCCAAGGGAGTTTCATCTCCAGCTTTGAAAGTATCCAAACTTCCCTGGCCCCGGGATGAATCACAAGCGCTGTGCAGGGCCTCTAAGCCAGCTGTCTCTGGGCAGCATCCTCTGCCTGGGCTATCTGCGACTCCAGAAATATGAACCAGTTTATTTATTGAGATTTTATCATTTTTATCAAACTCCCGTTCCAACTCTTCTCCATTTTTATCGCACCCCGTGAATTCCGCAGTTGAAGAGAGTTCTGCCTCCTCCAAGCCTACTACCAGTACTTCTGCTATTGACACTGCACCTCTGCTATCTACCCTCCCTTCAGACTTAATTTCTTTAACCTGAGATAATTCCAAGTGTATACCGTCACATTCTGTGAGGGAGCTAGGCCTATCTGAGGAGACATTAATCACGGGAGTTTCCCCAGTACCTGAGCCATCCATTCCAGTGACAGCACACCTAGCATCACAGCCTGGGGTGGCAGCCAGCTGGGAGGCCCCTCCTACCTCATTAAAATCTTTATTATTGGTAAAGTTTAGTTCATCGGGTAATCCCCCCTCCACCGGGGAATGAGTGCAGTGCTTCACTGACAAGCTATTTATATCTGGCACCAGATCACAGTTTGTTGCCAGTGCTAGTTTACTTTGACCAGATGCCTTCGATGAGAGAGGTTCCGTATCCTGCGTCCACTCACGCAATGCATTATCTGACCGACTGCCACTCACGTGCTTCATTTCAGGTTTGGGGTAAAACATATCTTCCCTATCAGTTCCCATATCCACCTCTGACAACCTGGGAGCAGCCGGGGTAATCAAACCCTGCTTAACCCGGGCATGTGTTACCCTCTCACCCGCCAGACCCTCACTGCAAGTTTCAGTTGTTATCACCTGGCTGGCAGGGGATATTGCCCCGTATTGCCCCTCTTCTTTGACTTCCTCAATCAAGTGGGTATCAGCTTGCCTCCGCCTGTGTTTACTGCTGTCAGGAGTGTAATTGTACAGATTATCTTTTGATGTACTTTCCTGTCTTGTGTCAGGTAGGAGATCACTGCCACACAGACCTCCCCTTGCACTCTGACCTGTGGGCCGCGACAGGTCACCCATTACAGGTATATTAGTTCTAGGATTGTCACTCGAACCCATGGCACTGTCAATTAAAGATTTACTGTCACTAATTATAGACTCGCCTGTGTTTCTGCTTTCACATGATTCTACACTTGTATTTCCGACTTCATTGTCTATATTAAGTAACTGTATAGGTAAAAGTCCATCTGTTTCACAATTTTCTGAAGGAAGCTTATTGTTCACACTGTTTGATTTTGAAGGTATTGTTTCTACTTTCTCAGCACCACAAGAATCATTAGTCTTAATTTTGTCAAGTTGACTAGTATTTTTGGGTTTTGACACTTTCAACTGTTGTGGAACTTTAGTTGGCTTGCTGATGAATGATGCTGGCTTGCTGCCATACTGCCGTGTTGTACAAGGTACTTTTGATGGTACTCGCGACCCACCGGGTTTAATCTTGGCTACAGCTCTGGTTGGCACCTTCGATATAGGTGGGTGATGAATGGCCGTGCCCCTACCCACAGACGACGCCCTGGACACGCTGGACAAATCCGAGCAGATTGACCAGGCGTCATCGTCAAACCGACTGTCAACTGAACCCTCTCTTGTTGAAGGGCGACTCATGTCACTGAGGTCTATTTCAGCGGGGATCTTCAGTCTCATAAGTTGCAGTCTTTCAGCTGTGTACCTCTGCTCAAGAGGCAATGATCTCAGGGCATGCGATTTCTTTAGACCAGATTTCTTAGGCAATCTTGATTCAGTAATTTTGGGTGACCGAGGCACTCTCTTGATGGTTCTTGGACTACTGATACTACCGGTATTAGATCTGGGTTGCAATGAAGGCGACGTTGGTGATTTCTTTGATTCTGATTTAGGAGACCCAGGTGAAGATGGGGACACTCTTGAAGTCAGACGAGGTGATGATGGTGATTTCTTAGAGTATGACTTTGTCACATGAACCTTTTTTGCTTCAGATTTCACAGAGGTTAGAGATTTGGGTATATTTCTCACTTTCTTGGTCTCAGTAGATTGGTCTCTGGGTGAAGTATCTGGTCCATGCTTTTCCTGGTCCATTTCTTGCTTGTCTGTGTCGTAGTCGCTGATGCTAGGAATAGTGTCTATCACACTACAATCAGTATCAGTCTGAGACATGGGGGACAACTCTCGCTGTTTACGGTTCAGATGTTCCTTCATATTTTTCTTCTTCAATGTTGATTTGGAATCACTTGGAACATCACAGATGGCTCCTTTGGCACAAATACTGTTTGTATCACTGGCATACCCTTGTCGTGCTGCTTTACTGGCCTCTGCGGAGTTGAATCTTGTACCTTGAGGCAAACTTGAAACCGGAGGAATACTCTTCATAGATTTGCTAATCTTGCTTGTCAATACATTCTCTCTAGTTGGAACTCTGCTTTTAGGAGTACTCACACCTGGGAATCTGGAAGCCTTGGGCAATTTGGATTCCACTTTGTTAGCTTTAGATGTTGACGAGGCTGAACTTGGAACGCCATCGCAGTCGTCATCTGCCACCGACACAGATGACCGTGGGGAGTTCGAGACACTCCGAGCTGTCTGATTATGATGCGACTCGGATACCTGGCTCTTGCATGATTCAGGTCGGTCTACGCCACTCCTAACTTGTCGACTTGTCTTCGCTTCCATGGCAGACTGGCCTTTCTTTATCTTGTTAGCTTTATCTTTATTAGTAGACTTTTCAGCTGCTGATGACTTCATAGATACTGCTGAAGTGTCAACATTTTTTGTCAGACTAGAACTACCTAATGTTGATTTGACTGAAACATTGTCTGATATCTTCTTACGACTTTCCATCTTACCTAGGCTATTTTTTGTTGACACTGATTTATTTAATTTACACAAAGCTTCAGGTGTACATGAAATCGTTTCTTTTTCATTAGAATCTGAAATCTTATCTTTTTCTTCAGTGTCATTCACATTATCACTAGAATCCATATTATTAGTAAATGATGAAATAGTCACATTAGAATCTTTTTCTGTGTGTGTCTTATCACTATCTGAATCCTGTATATCAACACTGGTCTTGCAATCAAGTGCGCTAGCAGCAGGATGAGTTTTTCTACATTTCTCACCTATCTGCTCTTTCTTTACTTTCCTCCCAGTTTTCATCAGTTCTCCGTTCTGATGGCCTGTTCCTGAGACGTATCGCTTTGCAGAACTATCCTTTGATCTCCTAGAGGTGTTTCCACTTTCCCTTTCCGAGCTGCTCCTATCATCAATGTTTTCCACAACACTTTTTACTTCACTGCCAAATGTTCCCAGGTCGGTGTGTTTCTTCTGCCTTCTGGTTTCACAAGTGTGAATTTTGTGCATCACATCACTATCACACTGACAGACATGCTTCTCAATGTCAGTACCATCCATGTTGGCCAGCACATCCTTGTTGCTATCCTGAATAACAGTATCCACCTCGGTAACCTGTCCTTCAATTAGGCCTAATTTGTCCTTCACAGTTTCGTCCACTTTCTTTGTAACATTGGTTGGCACATCAGATTTTGAACTATGATGTGTGGGTAAAACACTACTACTTTTTGCAGTGATAGGTTTCTTTCTGGGCTTCTGATGGCAGTCAGTAGTTGATTTATCACTCGGCACACTGACGGCAGTTGATGACATGGATGTGCGGGTAGATGACTGCAGCTCGTTCACAGTCTTATCCTGGACAGATGTGGATTTCATACATTTTGATTTCACAGAAACTTCGGTCTTCTTACGAATTTTACTTTTCCTTTCAATCGGAGGAGACAAAAGCAGGTCTGGGTTTGTGGGAGATCTCACCCTTGGTATTAGTTTCTTAGCCATTTCAGGACTGCTCTTAATTGCAGAAGAAATGGTGGGCCTCATTAACCTAGAGGTACTGTCACTGGCTTTCTTCTTGGCAGCCTCTCGTAACCCTACCCCTGGGTTGGCTTCTCTCCGCTCAGATGAATTAATCTCCAATGAAGCCTGGCCAATTTGCCGTTTTAATCTCTCGCCCTTATGTTTGGGAGGTATCGTATTCTTCTCTCTAAGTGGCCCACTTGACTTGCTCGCCATGGTGCTGTTCTGGTCACTGGCACGCTCTACTGCTGATTTGTCATGTCCAACACAGGCATTATTGTCGTATATACACTGGTTATTATCACCCCTTATTTCACCATCAACATAGGCACAGTTAGTATCCACAATGCTAGGGTTATCACCTTCAGTACCTGTCTGTCTAATACCATCCTCTGGCAGATTAGAATTAATCCAATTCTGGATGGCATCTGCACTTTTTCTCCCAGTCGCGGGACAACACAGATTGGAAGATACGGAACGCGGACTACCATTCACATCTGTGCAGAGTTCAGTCTGGGCACGGTTTGATACACGTGTGCTTAACGAGACTGGCGACTGATCACCTTTGCTCCTTACCCCCTTTCTCTCCTTATCAGCATGAGATAATAACCTCGAGCCGATTCTCGTTCCTGCTTCTAATGATTTCTCTCCTGCATCTGCTTCTGTCAGATTTCCCGCTGCATTTATGACATTCACAGATGTGAGTTGGTTCTCCTCAGAGAGTGCATGTGCATCTTCCTTAGGTAACGTCACTAGATATGACACACTATCTGAAATTAGCAGCAGCTCCGTCTTCTCAGGTATCTCGCCTTCCCTGATTTTACTCTCACTTGTACTTGAAGTTTTTCTCCCAGTTTCACAAACCCGAGAAGAGCCAACTCGGTGCTTCAATGATTTACCACCTCCTGCCAAAACACTGGAAGAAGTAAACTGCGACGGGGAACGGCTTTCTCTATTTTTTACTGTTGGTTTTCTATCAGGAGCCTCATCAGAGCCTGTCCCTTCATTTGAAATGTCTTTAACATGCCTGAGCAACTTTGTGTTTGTGTGGATGAGAGATTGAGCATGCTTCTGTGTTTCCTGGCAATGCGGAGTGTCGGATTCATTTCCACTAACTTTTTCTATAACTTCGCACACACTGAAGTCATCGAGAATAGTACAGTCTGAAAGGGAAAATATATTTACATACAATTTGCCTATAATAAATTATACGCACCATATGCATTGCAGAGATGTATAGAATGAAAACCTCACCAGATGATGATATCAATATTTATATTAATAATAATATTACAGATCATATCCTGAAACAGGTAATTACGTCACTTGCAGGTTC
>JAUTBR010203849.1:0-14106 GCA_032361205.1 Pseudorimula midatlantica | reverse complement strand
ACACATGCAACTAAACCGTCGTCCGACGTGGAAGCGCCGACGCGCGTTATGCCGACTCTGACCTGCTACATATACAACTATGTGTAGCTGTTGTGATAAACTCGTCGGCGTTGAACTGCATGCGCGCGAAATAAGTTTATATAGAGTTATCTGCACTTGGTGAATTATGATTGGCTGCTTGGTATCACGACGGTTTCGTCGCGTCTGCGTCGTTGGCTACACGTGCAACTGTGACAAAACAGACGAAACCTTCGTCGCTAATCAGTCTGCACAGATTCGATTTTTGAATCTGTGCAGACTCGTCGTGGTTACATCCATGACTAGTCGTAGTTAGGAGTTTTAGGCTAGTTTTCACAAGGAACATACTGTAGCTATATGTAGACCCCCTACACGTACAGTTAAGTCTCCGTCGACGTTCACTAATAAAGTCGTTGACTACTAGCGAAATTTGCCCATATGCTGGTAGCCAGGTTTGTTTACTAACAACCAGGCAAGCAGCAGACGTCAGACGACTATCCAACAATTATTTGAATGAAAATTCATTTGAAATTATTATTTAGGCCTAATACTAGTAGCAGTAAATTATATTAATGTTGGTCCAATGTTGCAAATATTACGTTGATCCAACAATGAATTTCATAACGTTGATCCAATATTGTAAATATTATGTTGATCCATTGTTCATATCCAACCAATTTCATAACGTTGATCCAATGTCCACGGTTATGTTGGTCCAATGTTGATCCAACGTATTTGTGCCTGCTGGGTTGTATGTTTAGAAATTAAATTGTAACACATGTTTTGTATTTATATATTACTTACCGGTATATCTCAGAATAGTATGCGATAAAAAGTACATAGGCCTAAATAACTGCACCACACAACATGATTTAGCGTAAACAATACTATTTGAAGTCTTGAACGTGGGAAGTAGGATGAAAGTAGATCAGTTTTTAATTGTTAACCAATCAGGTTCGAGAAACACAAAAATCAACAATAATTGTATTGTTATTACACATAGATATCCACCACGTACTAGTATATTATGGAATAATTCCATATTTCTCCCTTGGCTTCCACTCCTTCCACATTGCCTCTACTTTCCTCAACTTTGCATTCAATGTCCTTCCGCTTTTCATCTGTTTGCCATTTACTGACATGAATTAGAGTTTAAATCTGCTCTTATGAAATTAGTGTTCAATGGTTAAACATCGGGCTCCGCTCACACATCAACAGACCGACGTTTTACTAGTTGAACTAGTTTAAGCGTTGTAGGTTACAAACCACTAACTTATTTTACGGATACTTCGTACCCGAGTCAGTACGGCATAGATGGTATTTATGGCCCTGGGCATCGTTTCTCGAAGGTATGGTCCCTTATATATATTAGCAGCTAAGAGTGCTTCGAGAAACGATACCGTGGATTGGTTATACATGGTAATTCCACTGTATTTGATAAGTTTAGTCCCACGCCGATTAAACACATCACATGTTAACTACTAGTACATGATAACCTAATATGTTATTTGTTGTGGTATTTAGGATAGTTTACATAACATATTCATTCCGAACATACGATGACGTCATGCACGTTCCCGTGAAACGTAAACAAGCAATTTGACATGTGATTTTTCTTTGATTTCTACATTGCTGGGGAATTGAACTTTGCAAGGAAGGTTGTTTTGTGGTATATGTTGTACACTGTCGTCAATGGGATTTTAGTTGGTGGTATATAACCTGGAGGTAGAGCATGAGTGGATACGAGAGCTTCAGGAAAGGGTGCACAGAATGCATGTCATTGAAGTGGACATAAAATACCACCAATTAATGGTGTGTATGCTACAATATAGGTAATACTCTACCAATTGAAACTAGTTGTCACACCAGTTATCACACCCGAACATGTGCATTTGAAAGCCAGTTATTGGTATAGTATTAGCTATAGCCTAATTTTATGTGGGTAATTTACCTGGTATTCTAAAAACATTCCAGGTTTATAATTGGCATAAGAAATAATTACAACTTGATACATTGATCTGAGCCATTTATCTGTGAAATTCAGAGTTGTCCAAAATCTGCGAGACAGGGGTGACCCACTTCCTGTCAGTGTTTAGTAAACATACGCCGGTGGAATTGTGGATTACTAGACTCTGCAGATGATGAACTGTTACTTAATGTATGGTCAGATATTGTGCTTTCCTTCCTAAATATCACATTAAGCTAAACATTGTGGCCTATGGAAAAGTATTTGTTTGTGTAATCCCTATAGCATGGACAAGGAATGTATCCAGATATATGTTATGTAAGGTTGGTTGGATGATTTGTGGTTTAAATTCACTTTTTAGATTCTTTCATTAATATCATGACTTGTATGCACATGTACTGCTTAACTAATCTGGATTTCCACCAGATTTTATAGTGCTAGTCCAATTAGAATAACATGTCGCAGATAGTACAATGATACCCGACTCAGACACAGTATACTGACTCCGAGCTGCCCAGTCCTTGCTTTGTCCTGTTAATGCTGAGCGCCAAGCAGGGAAACAACCTTCGTGCTAACATACTGGAGTATATTCCACCTTAAGTAAGGACTATAACGAGGCCGAAAAGCCGAGGACAAAACTTCGTGCTAACATATTGGCGCATCTGAGGAGTCTATTCCACTTAAACAGATCGTACAATACCTTGTCTCACTTTTACATATTGGCGTACGTTGTTCATACAATGCGCGTGCTTGCTTATTGGCATCCGTGATACTTATTGGAGCCCTATTCACACTTATTGGCATACACGGACAAAGTTATTGGAATTAAATCTATATATGGAATTAAATATATTGGAATTAAATATATATATGGAATTAAATATATATATATAGACACACAGCTTCTCTATTTCCATGTTGGTATATTGAATGAATGAATTATTGTTTAACGTCACAGCGGGAATCTTTCACCCATAGGTGACGACTACATTATTAATTAACAATAATTATAAATGCAAGAAAAGAAAATAAGCATGGGATTCCATGCCAAAAAGCAAAGATTAAAATGTAGAACATTGAGTTGATATATTAAGCATACCAGCCGATACTGTCTGCCAAAAACAACCATCACAAGAAATGCATACAGAAAACAAAGAACAACCTAAGCAGTAGGACCTGTACTAAGTAACATAAAGTAAAAACACACATTGCATAGCATTTGCCTCCATAATATTGCTGACGTTAAAACATTATAGAGTTTGACGAATTGTGAATGTCTTCAATTGTTTGACATGCACAGTATTTGAGTCCTGGCTGGACAATCTAGAGACAAAAGCAGTTAAAGAGGTCGTTATTGATCTACTGTTCTTTGTATTCCACTGGAATGGAATTGAAGCAATATACGAGGTATGTGAAGCCTTTAATGTTCTAATTGAAACTAGGGTTGTACGTGTAAATGCATTCAGTCACTTTTGTCATGGATTTTAAGTAAATATTTGCATTTCAGGTTCACTCTCAGATTCCAAACTTCAAGGCTGATCTGAACTCGTCCATCAACTGACACACAACTACTATTTAATTGTCCAACAGTGTCTACGTTCAGACTAATTTATTAAAAACATTTGGCAGAATTTATATAGGAATACCATTTTGTAATGAGAGTTACGTGCCCTTGCAAGATGGCGGACTGTCTCTGCTGAGCTCCGACCCATCCGATGCCTCAACTCGCGGATAACTAAATATGACGTGCCCCAATCAACTTTAATCGTTGACAATCTATAGTGAAGCGATGGTGGAACTGTCCTCAATAAAAAGGTGAAACTGTCCTCAATAAAAAGGTGACTTATTCTATGTGTGTAGCGTGTTCGCGAAATCCCCACTGGTCATCATGCCGCGTGCTTCTACAAAGCAAATTTTGCAAGCTTCGGAGAACCGTCTGACAGAACTTATTCTGGATAAAAGTAGACATTACAAATATCAACGAGAAAGTTTCAGTTATTGAGGATAAAATAACTGGTCACGACATAGAACTTGACTGTGAAAACGCACTACGAAGAGCTGCAAAATAGTATCCGCTCAAAAGATACACAGATTTCGCTAAGCCAGATTCTTGACCGTAAAACTAATTTACAATTCTATGGAATACCTGGAGTTAAAAACGAGAACGTAAAAACAACTTTTAAAATGTTTTTCTTTCACAGAAACTCTCAAACTTACACAAAATAGAACCGTCAACATTTCGTTCAAGACAGTACACAGGCTGCCACTATCAGAGTATCAGAAGATGAACAAGCCAGAAGCTCCCAGGTCAATAATTGCCACCTTCCTTTCCATAGCGGATAGAGACGAGATATATGCAGAATGAAAACGAACATTTACTACAGGTAGAAGCATTCAATCAGACATTCCACCTCTGCTAAAGAAAAGGCGTGCTGTTAGGACGACAAGCAACTTCAATTCGAGAACAGAAACTGTAGGACAGGGTGAGACTGGACATGATTGACTTGAAAGTGGTCCATGGACTCCAATAAGTGTGAATAGGGCATTCACAAAATAGTAATGGTAGCAGTTTGCATTGGATTGCAGTATATAAACAACCTCTACCGTATCTTTTGTGTTTACGTTTGCATATGGTAATGAAATTAGGTTTACTGTAAATATTACAACAATATTGATATTAGTTATATATATGTATAGTTTCTTCAGTGCATTTGGATTGGAAGTAATAGTAGCACAGTGCAAATATACTTTACATATTTATCTGATCGGAAATGAAGATCATTTAGGTGATACGTTACAGTAGCGCAGTGTGCACATAGGACAACAGTGATATTAACAATATGTAATGTTTAGTTGAAATAATACAATTACATTAATTTTGAGTTAACCCAACTGAGCTCATTAGTTAACAATTGAACTCAAGTCAGGTACTAGAATCACAAAACGTCGCGTCTAATCACACAACCGGGAACGCATACAGACCGACGGTTGCTAATTTGCGAAAAGCGTCTCTTATAAATATCAAAGAAGGTCGCTATTTCCAGAGGACATCAAATTATCATCACGCCGTCATGCCGCCACACCCTTCTCTGTGTGAATATTCATATTATCTACCAGTTTTAACCATTCTTTGTTAATATTAATTGATTTAAACATGGCTACACACATACATACACACACACATTCTAATTTTCTATTTGTACCTCACATGTTGTAGTGAAGAACCTGAGTGTAACAAAGTCAAAAGAATCCTTTCACGAAGTTCACTTATCCACTCACTCACCATATCGCCCTCTTTGCTAATACGCTGCAGAGAGCGCTAGGATGAGAGCTTTATGACAGGATAGTCTGTTCTGTATGTGTTGAACAGCAGACTCACGTTGCCACCTTATACAAGAGTGCGACGTCTATTGTTAGCGGCAATCAATTGTACGTCTAGTATGGATATGTTATGATATAGGATGCAGTTTGCTATCTCTTGGATACTATTAGTAACCAGAATGATACATCTCGACTTTCGATCTTCAAGAAATGTGAGCCTGAAAAAGCCCATACAGCTCGGAAATCAAGCTGGTAACCAATACTCCTCACCGTAATTTTACTGTAACTAGAACTGACGTAAGCTTCGATTTATGTCCCGTCTACCATTACGACCAGTTCTTTAAGCGTAGGCATGTCAGCACGCAATGTACACTCGTGTATTTTTTTTACAGGAAATACTATTTTTTCAAAAATCTTTCCAAGAGATGTTTGAATTGTAAAGCAATACACAATCCTGTGGTCGGAATTCACCTCACACTTTATGCCAAGAAAATAATGGTGATTGCCCACAATGTAATCTCGGATGTGCTAACGATATTTGCACAACAAAAGCGAGATGTTCTCTGAACCAATCTGCGATCCATTATTAACCAGTCGAGCTGCCAGTAACGTAATCGAGTGCAGTCAAAACAGTTTGAAAAACTCCTTAGAAAGTCCAAACAAAAATCCAGCTTCCTCTTGGAAATTGATCATACCGTTGATGAAATTGAATGCTAGAGTCTAGTGTGTACAATGCATTACCTCTTGCATAACGACATGGTTATTCTACATGACCATACATGTGTAACTCGATACGTAACATAATGCTATCAGTAGATGTATTTACAGAAGAGTGGTCTCTGGGAAAGCGTGTACCACGCAGTTCTGTTGTCCTCGTATTGGCAAGCTAGTATTTAGAAAACCGCTTGAATCAATCGTCTCGGAATTGTCACCAATACGGTCGTGCTCACTTACATAGGGCCCGTGTTTTTCAATTGATTAATTATGCAAGTATTTCAGCAGTTTGCCTATTGTTTTCATTAAAAAAAACCACATAACAAAACCTAGTAGATTCTAGCTATGTACTATCACAAGCATGCGCAATGGCGCTCTAACGGAGTTTAAAGATGTCCACTTTATACATTGCTTTGTTACTGTTTTGGATTCTTCATCACGAAATAATTACCATATTACTCACATGCCTCTGTGAACTTTGAAGGTTTCGACATGGGTATCGTTTCTTGAAGCTCACTTAAATAAAAGTACATTAATGCACACATATTTTAATGCATAATGGCCTGATTCAAGTGCCTGTGGTCTAATATGTGGACGCCTTGAATACATATAATAAAATAGTCCCACTAAAACTTCAACAAACACGAACAGAAAGAACAATATTCGGACCACGGATGGCGTACGATAATAAAACCACTAAATAGTGAAAACATGACATACACATTAGAATAGACCTCGACTAGAACTGGAATCCATGGCTAACAATGCATCAGTGTGCACGTAACACCTGGCTCAAGTCAGTTTTTGAAGACCAAACATAAAAGCAAAAACTGACTTAAGCCCCTTTATGAATACCGGCCCTGTACTACAATCCGTTATGAAGTTATTGATTATCAAGGATTAGCTGTACTACTAATATAATAGTGGCCAATACTATCACAGACCTGTCCATGCAATAGTTGTATCCAAACCTCTTTGACAGGTCAATCCGTAAGCTATCAGCGGATATGCAGATATCTTGGCTTGAAGGCGGCTTACAAGAAAGCCATGCTGTTCTTAGACCTGATGCACTAATGCATTGTTCTGGAAGGAAGCTGTCAATATCACAATTCCATTTTTTTGGTGGAAATCCAAGAAATGCTCTGAATGGATTACACGGATTTCTGGGACGGGTTGATTGTGAGGTGTGTATGTAGCTGATGGAAAAGGGATTGCTCCGTTATGGTGTAATAGTGTCCCAGCATAGCTACGCAATGCCGAATCACTTGGAATGGTTTCTTTCGGAACATTTGTATTCAGCTTTCAAGGGAATTCTAGAAATGTTAGCCGGCTTCGTGGCGCAATGGAATTCGGAAGGTCGGTGGTTCGATCCCCGGTCGCGTCATACCAAAATACGTTAAAAGGTGGTACTTGTGGTTTGCCTGCTTGGCGCTCAGCATTAAAGGGGTAACGCAAGGACTGGCCAGCTCGGAGTCAGTATACTGTGTCTGAGTGGGGTATCATTGTACTATCTGCGATATGATATTCTAAGTGAAGTGAAATAGCACTATACAAACTGGTGGAAATCCAGACTAGTCAAGCAGTACATACGCATGCAAGTCATGATATTAGTGAAGGATTCTAGAACGTGACTTTAAACCCCAAATCAACCAACCAACCAAATCGGAGTCAGTATACTGTGTCTGAGTGGGGTATCATTGTACTATCTGCAACATGACTAGCACTATAAAAACTGGTGGAAATCCAGACTAGTCAAGCAGTACATACACATGCAAGTCATAATATTATTGAAAGATTCTAGAAAGTGACTTTAAACCCCAAATCAACCAACCAACCAACTAGAAATGTTATTAAATGACACTCTGCTCTTGTTTTCATCGCAAATTAGGTTCATTTGGATAGCCAATATTCAATTTATACAGATTAGCTGTGGAAAAGCTGCTATTTAATTATCTTTCACATTTGAATCCGCAAAGCCGATGGTATTAGAAGCTGATATTAAAGGCAAACCATAGGTTAACGACACATTACTATACCTTAGTGTAAGCACTTCCACCAGTCTGTTCTTGTTAGCCAGATATTTCACCAACCGCTGTCGGATCTTATTTAAATTTACGACGCAATTATTTTGTGGACGTTTTCAGATTTCAATTTAGTTGATAAAATCCCTATTTGCATGCTAGTCATGATGTCTTAAAAAAAACACACATTTGGATATTCGTTTCATTGTAGATGAATTATTGTTAGGTAACCTTAATATCATGTCGGATGCCTTAATATCCTTAATAACTGTTACAGTTCGATGTTTATCGGAGTCGGTATTTTCCATTAATGAATAATGATTTCCTTCCATGTTACATGTATGTAGCTGTGTTTCTGTATTCAGTGTTTCCAAAATGCAGAACGTAACAACTGCAGTCTGTACTGTTAGTAATAACCATTCTGAATTCGCAGTTGTCTTGTGATGTTAGCGAATTCTGAATATCAGGATACATATCCGCTTTCCATATTGGTACTGTCTGTAAATCATTTCCAAATACCTGGCGTATCAAATGTTCACATTATCCGGTATAAGAGATGTTCGCATATCTGATACATTACAATGGCACACTAATATGCTGTTTCATAATTTTGTTGAAAGCTATAGAGTATATGTATTCTGATCGACATTGGCATTCTTGTTAGTAGAAATATGATTTCCCCCTAATTAACTACAATGATCGTATAAGACTACTTATACTTGTATAGTTTAAAGAAAGATAGATGTTGTAATGGAGGTAATCGTGTTAGTGGTGATCCAATTCCTGATTGTTTTATCTTTAGAAACTTAAATTATTTATATCGCTAACGGCGCAGACACTTGTACATAATAAAAGGCGACCAAGCGGCGATTTATAGCCAAAGTGTGCTGTAGATTTTATTGATTTGTCGTTAATTGATAATACATGTACTAGTATGTTGGAAACACTGGACATCCTAACTTTGAATGTAGGTTTCAGGCTGGGTTAAACAGTCATATTACCGGAAGTGTTGTACTCGTCATGCCTAGTACTTCCTAGAGGTTCCTAAAGGTGTCACGTGACTTATGACAAGTTGATGCAAATCATCCTATTCATATACTTACATTCCGTGGTGTCGGCTCACTCCTTATATCATAATCAGTTCACAGTACATGTCAAGTGATAGACAAAGCCTACGGGGTAATATAATAGGCATGGCTTCTAAATGTTGCTCAATGCTTACAACTAGTGAAACTTAAATTGAACTTTATATTTTTATTATTTTCTTTTGGGGGTGAGGGGAGAGACGAAGGACTACTTCCTGCTTTTCGATGTTCAGAACTTGAAGAGTAAGACACTGCCAAGTGTACTTGTTGGACAGATCTGTAACTGCAGAAAACCGGTTTTGACAATAATATTTAATATAGACAATGAGCACGTTTGGGCCTCAGCGGCACCATGCACCAACAACTCTACATGTATGTGGATCGTGTTTCATCTCTATAGACACACTTCGAAGTTACGTGGGGACTTAAATCAATACTAGTGCTGCTTGTGTATATGCTACATTATTAGATACCTGCATAATAAAGTTTCTCGTTGTTAGTAAAGTTGTACTAGGCTTGTCAAACCTCACACGTGTGCATAACAAACTAGAATTTTACTTGTGGACATGGCAATATCAGCATTAGACATTACGCCATAATCAAGTAACCACGCATTTCATAACCAAGAATATAGTTATTCAAAGTACAGCACATGTATCTACGTTATAGTAATAGTCCAGTGGAGCGAAGTCTGTAAACAAGAGTGTATCGTATATCACTGTCAGTGGGTCTGAACGTTTCACAGCATAACGGTCTAGATGGATTGAACTATTGCCGTTTTCAAATTCGTTAGTGATATATTACTAATGTTCAGTGGAAGATATGTTATTGTGAGAAAACCTAGACTATATTAACTTTACGGGGTAAATCACCATGGCCATGCGACAACCCCCTGTGGAATATCAACTTCCTGTTATTCATAATTATAGCTAGACACCGTCACAATATAGTATTCTCAAAGGATCGAAAAGAAAACAACTCAAATGGTTTACGATAACTATGACATGTACTTGAGTTCTGAAGTATGGACTCTATTGTGCCAACAGCCACATCACTCGAACTTCTGAAATTGGTCTACGTTGTTTAAAACTATTCTTTGAAACAATGATTACTGCACATTTCTATGATATATTATACTCGGGTACTTAGTAAATCAAGCATAGCTACCATAAACTAATCACAATAGATATTGGAGAAGACATCAAAGACCATCTACGGAATGATATATACTGTAAGGCAGTGCACCTAATTGGAAAACTTCAAAGTAATATCCGATGACCTTTTATCGTAGACTACACCAAGTATGTGATATGTTTTAGGTTGGATTCTACACGAACATCGCCTTTAGTTTAGTTGAAACATAGTGTATTCACAATAGAAAGGGATTGGGTACAAGTTATGTCAACTTAGGAGAAAACCCGCTCCTGAGTATTTACATGGCCTTTGTTTTACTTATGCGTCGTATGTGAAGTCCCGGAGTAATTTAATGTTTACGTAATGTCCTTCAATAATACAAGTTCAGACTTACGCTAGGACTAAAGTACGACCAGTGTTTAAAACAATATATGGAATACAAAAGAGAAAGAAATCCGATACTATCTTATATATAAACTAGTAGATCTACTCTGTATAATTGACCAATGATCCTGAAACATTGTAATGTCTCTCGTCAAAGGGAAAGAGTACCCTGGGTTTTATGTTGTGAAAAACGAATCTATGCATTCTACCAGGGACAAACACAACCAACTAGTGGTTCTATTGCGTTATGCGTACGGTGGCAGACAGGATATGCTACGGAAGCATTATGAAAGACAAGAATATCCATATATTCAGATATGATCCCAGGGCATTAGGATCGGACGACACAAACCAGGTGTAATACTATCGGCTTAGACTCAGTAGGTCACCAGTCTACAGCCCCCAGTGTATGGGTCACTCGTACACGTCAAGGTGTCAGCTTAGCTATCGCTGTATTGATCAGCATTTGTTTTGATCAATATTGTTCTTTCTGAAGAACACACCTTTGGGTCGTTGTTACTAATATTATTTTCTACATTGTTCAATTTAGTTATGGTCAGGCTAAATATGGATCCTCATTCTCACTGAACCCTGACATAATATTTGTGGGCAATCATCAAATCACCTACTTTACATGAACCTAGCCTGCCTTCCTGAGTTCTGATAACACTGATTGCTTTTGTCACCATTATCCCTGGCTGCTTACGCAAGTTCCTTAAGTTCGTTGTGGGAAGTCGATGTAAGATGCATGCACAATATGCCGATCAAGTTTTATCACAGGAGAATAATGATGGAAATAAACATCAAAGCCGGACACAGTGACGGTCCGTAATGTCCTAGCGTGTCCGGAAGTACTTCTGTGAAGCAGTGTTACTTCAAAGGAAGTTGCATGTGTTCTAGCAGATACATTTGCATGCGATCTAAGAATATGTATAATCGAAAAGCAACTACCAGTCAAATGAAAAGGACTGCAACTGGGCTGATAGTACAACCTGGGTCCTGTGAAAGTGAAACCAGGGCCGGTATTCATAACGGGGCCCAGGTTTGTGGCTTAAGTCTGAAGTTTTAGACTTAGCTGAGCCACAGACTTAAGTATTCAATCATAAAAAGGCTCAGCTAAAAAGGTCTTAAGTCTGTGGTTGCTAGGGGAATCTTTTGTAATTTCCAGTACTTTTAACAAGGTGTAGTCGTCTAGTGAACGTCTGAGGCGAAAATATAGTCTAGAAATTGCGGCAGCCATGTGACGATGGCAATTACTTAAGCCTATACGGTGTACAAGTCGCATTTATGACTTGTCAGAATGTAGAGGTTAGCCTTTTGTATTACTATGACAAGCCCAACTTAACAAACTTAAGCCCTTTCTTGGACTTATCCCCTTTATGAATACCGACCCAGGGGTCATGTTCTCGAAGCTATCATACACGTAACGACATCGTTATATTATTCCTTGGTGGAAAAACATTTCACACTTTCAGGATCATAGTTTTTTTTCTCCACGAAGGTTTAACGATGTCGGTATGTATACGATAGCTTCGGGAACATGGCCCCAGGACAGTTACGGCTTGTTTCAGGTCTTCCTATGGGCAATGCTAGAATAGTACCTCCACAACGAGGGACACACAAGCTAACGAGACATTCGCAGTTCATATGTACGTCTCTACCATCAAACTACCTCTTTATGCAGCCTTATTAAACGTGTTGATCTGGAAAAGTGAATTATTGTTAGCAATGCATTATTTGCTATTAATATAGACAACATGTTTTCTGTTAATAAATTATATAATATAATAGGTAATGCAGAACATATTACGGCTAGTGAAGTCTCGGGTCTAACGTCAACTAGTAAAACAGTTTGTCATTCCAGTTAGTAACACATTTTCCATCTCCCAGCTCTTACTGTTTGGTTAATTCGGCCAAGATCCATCTGCTAAGCTGGCCGATACATTCCTATATATGACAATGACGTAGTGCTCTCGATGTCCCATTACCGTAAACGGCCTGTTTGTAAGAGGAAATTGCCAGGGATCCATACATTCTTCTGTTGTATTGGCGTACTGACTTCATCTGTGATATCAGTGATACTGCACATAGGTAGACGGAAATAATGTTCATATCATTTGATACTAGTAGTACAGGGGGAAATGTGCTATCACTATATTAGTTGAGGTGTCTAGTGAATATTATTAGCAAGTCTGTACATGTCAAACTATGTCATTAATATCGTATGCATATAAAGGCCTACACACACACATCTAGGCTTTGCCCCCACTGGCACCGTTCTTCTAGTTATCAAACACATATCGATTTCAAAGTGAATGCCACCACACGACACAAACGCACACTTATTGGAATTATGTAAATCCCCAATATGGGAAGAAGAAAAGCCCAAAATTATATGTTACAACTCTATATTTGTCCAAGGTTATGGAAGGGATTATGGACATTAGGATACCCATACTTTTTAAGCTTAGCAATTTTGTACATCCCAAATAGGATGTTCGTGTAATATAACCTGACGATTCTCTCGCACATAAACATGACACCACTACAATATAACATATGGGAATGACGCAATACTTTAATCACATTTCACAGTGAACATGGTACGAACAATTACTAACAACTGTCTTAATGTGAACAGCACATGCAAAGACAATTGAATATCTTTAAACGATAGCAAATACTGGTCACATTCAAACTGATCGACTGCATACATCTTGCTTGGTCGACGTAATCAACTGTTATATTGTGTCTAGTCGCGGCAGCTTCTGAACGAAGGTATTCAGATATAATATTGGTTACACCAGTAGCCAGATTAGACAAACAACCAGGACATACTAAAGCTGCGTCTACACTATGAACATTTCGGCCACATGTTGGGACATATGCATTTAGGCCCCGTCTACAATATCAAAATCTCGCCAACATGGGATATATGTCGGCGAGATGTTTTCGAACTGTTGGAGGAAAACCTTCGCCTAGGACTGGCACAAATAGTCAAATCCATGTATTTGACTATTTTTGACAGTATTAAGTTAAATGACTTTTGCACTTATGCAACATTTTGGGATATAAAGGGAAAATAAATCAGTTTGTAAGCGGTAAAGCACAACAAAAGAAAGGCTAATATGACATTTAGAAATATAACAAAGTTTGTATATAAAGCAATAAACAAATAAAACTATTTTACTTTCCCGCTAAAATCGCACTTTCTTTGGGAAAAAAACATGAACAGCTCTCACACTCCCATACTTCAGGTAGGTCAGCTGATGTAAAGCTGACTCCTTATTGGTCAATCTCGACAACATTTCGAAACATTAATGGTATTTAATAACAAACTGGGTTCCGTCTCATGAGAAATTGCGCACCGCGAAGTGGCCAATTCTGTTTCTAGTCTTTCTGATATCCAACAGTAAATTTTCGGAAGCCTCTAAGTCACCCTATTGCCATGTCACATAATCTC
>JAUTBR010203515.1:4687-26053 GCA_032361205.1 Pseudorimula midatlantica | reverse complement strand
TGTTAATTTCGATCCCTGTAAAAAGTAGCATGCATTATTGCCATTGTAGAGTACTGTACGCTGATCTCCCTGCTTGTTCTCTGTAAGGCATTGGCTGGTGTCCATTGGCGTGTCTAGGTCTGTCATACCACATCTAGTTGTACCTGTTACAGCAGTCGGCTCCTACATGATGAGTTTACAGGCAGGAATCTTTGTGTTTGTACTGCTACATGATATTGATTACTGACAGCGTCACCCTATGCACTTGCTAGTATCTTCTGACGCTGGCAAGTAAAATGTAAATTGTTTTATCCTGGCAACCTCATCTCGCTTGGGGAGTTTTGCGATCTCGGCCTGAGTTGGCTTGTGCCTTGTCTGTGATGTCGTAAACCAATACCGCTTTCTCCTTATCCCTGGTTAGTAAGTCAGGACGTGTGTCGATTGATCTCCAAAATAGTTTGAATGCCGAGGATGAAATACTGCAGCGATAAACTTGCACAACCATAAGCTAGATTTATACAGGGATCTTTTTGCGTGTACCGAAACCAATTCGATTGAAAGGAGTTTTGAGTGTGATGACATTGTTTTGGGTGTTGGCAGATTAGTCTACAATGAGGCGAGCGATGCCCCCTGGTCCAAGACCACCACCTCGCATGATGGGTCCACGCCCACCTCACAGAATGATGGGACCTCGAGGTCCAGGACACAGGATGATGGGTCCGAGGCCAATGGGTCCACGTGCCTTTGGACCTTGTCCACCGGGAATGAGTGGTCCTAGGAGTCCATTCATGGGTCCCAGACATCCCATGAAGTCCGCAGTCGCAAAAGTTGGTGCAAAGGCACTCACTCCTGCTATAGATGAAGGTAAAGTAAAAAGAAATATATTTTTCTAAATAATATAAAAAAGTAAAAACATCTAAGATAATTAATATCTCTCCTAAGCAGCAAGCTACTTTTTATATTTCATTCTTCCAAGATTAATACTTTTCGACAATGTTTTTATTTTCATTGTCATGATCGTACATCATTGCGGTAATTTGAGATCATCGTGGTGAAAGAAACTGGCAATTGGAAGCAAGATGTGTATGTAATTTAGCAGGTCACAATTTGTTATCCATTTACTAGAATCAAGCTTCATTCATATCTGGAACGATTGTGTACTCGTGTTAATTGTTATGACCCAGTTTGTTAGTCAAGATTGGGGTAATTTCAAACACAAAAGCATGTTTTGGACACATATATAATTAATTTGATTAGTAACCCTCTCTCTGCTGGATTAGGCACAGGCACTGCTTTTTGGGGCATCTCCTGTTGCCTCCAGCATGGAGAGGGTCGTATGCAGTTTTGGGGGCTATTTTTCAATAAGCACATTTTTTAACCGACTTGTCACATGCTTGTGTTGAAACTGACCCCAGCCTCTTTTTAGTCTTGGCACTTATCCTGCTATGTCGCACTATCCCTATAACTGTTATAATAACACCTTTTACATTAGTATGATAATATGCCTAATAAACACGATAAGCCTTGTGATTTTGCTCTCCTCAAAGTCAATAGGTCAACACTTGGTAATGTTTTCATCCAGATGTACAAGCTGGGAGTTGATCTAGAATTGTCTGACATTGTCGGAACAAAGTCTGTAGCTATTATGGTCTTGGGTACAGTATTGGTGAAAACTATGTTAGTGTATATTTTCACAGCTCTTTGGTAGTTTGTAAGGCATGAACGGTTCAGAGCAGTAAAAAGGTATTTGTTCTTTTATTATTTCTTGTTCAATAAATTATCATTCTGTACTTATAATACAAACAATTCTGTTTGATCACAAATATTCACAATAACATTGATGTAATTCAATTTAGATAACCTTGATATTAATGTACATTATTCCAATATTGACAAATGTAAGTAATTAACTTGTTATATAGTAGTTCAAATAGGCAAACTTGACTGTTAGCACTATTATGTAGACTATTCCAATATTGACAAATAACGACAGAACCGTAGCTTAGTTTGCTGGCAGTAGGTGTCTATAAGTGGAGTGTTCATATTGCACTGTTTTCAAACTGGATTTGCAGGTGCGCGATGGAGCCTGTGGGTAAGATGACCCCCCTTATCTAACTGTTATACTCTTTATATTCATGTACATGTAGATACTCAACTGTGGTGCTAGACTTGATGTATCATGATAACTGGGCAGACTACTCACTCGAGTCGTAACATATCCCTTTATATCTTAAAGGTATTGATTGGGAAAGCCAAACCATAAGGTAAAGTATAGTTCTTTGTATGGTGCAATTGTGTGTGCCATTTATATTCTCTAGCTGTGCATTAATTACTAAGGAATGGATGAATTCTATGGCAGTAATTAAATGCTTTCTAAATGTTAGGTCTCTTAGTGCCATATTCTCCTGAGTTGTATAACTCTTTGTAAATGGTAAGGGAGTGTAGGGGAAGATGGATTACTACCTACGTAAATGTAACGTAATTATTCCGTCAATTACAATTACGAGACGGAAACCATTTACTATTCGCTGTACGCTGAAGTTACTTCTCTTTGATGGAACTTGGTACTGTAATAAAATTTAAGAGACCCAAAGGCAGAAAAAATCCTGATCCATGGGTAGTTTGGCCATTAAGGGCTGGATCTAACAGATTGAATTATTCCTGTTCTGGCTGTTCATTTTGTTTGTTTGATGTTCACCATTGAAGGCAGTGTGTTAACCCACCTCAAGCATACTGGTACTGTATGATGATGCTTGCATGGGTTTGGGCTCAATACTGTGTTATATGATGCATGCTATGTTTACTTAAGACTAGAACAAGTTTTGTACATTTTTTACTGACAAACTGGGTCACAGTTATTTAGTATGTTTATGCAGGACTGTACACGTTATCGTCAATTTAAGCTCAGTCGGTCCAAAGGACTTAATGAGTGTATTTTTATGCCTGCATGTCTCCATGCTGACTAATGGTATATTCATGTGGTAGAACATTCAAGAGCAGATATTTTAATATATATAATTAAATTTTTAATTAAAAACTAAATATATGTAGAAAGAGGAAATGTTTTTGTTTTCATTTTGTTTAAAAAATATTTTTTTAAATTCAGTGCATATTGCTTTGTATTTGCTGTCGTAAAATTTGTTGTATTTGATTTGGCACTGTACGTATTTGTAGAGATGTAAAGTAAATAATAATTGTCTATTTTGTAACATCTATATTACTGGTAAGCTAATCACTGAGGCAGTTTTAACCATTTACCATATGTATCATTGTACCAGGTGAGCTCCGTCCGTGTTAGGCCATTTTTTTTTATCTTGTCCAATTTAGGGACATGCTTGTGATCTTTTCTTGCACAATTGCCAGTTTCATTAGTTTTTTTCTGAAGACTTGTGTATTTATATTGATTGTAAATTTCAGCTATGTAATAAAAGTGATTGCTGCAGTTTTTTCTTCAACAACACAACATGGTGAGGTTCAGTGGTAATGGATTCACAATACTATTGCTTGTATCACGAGTTCAATTGTACAATTGTGTTAGATGCCCCGATGAAACAGCACATTTTATAATTTACTGAATTAGGATTGACAGATCACCATGTTTTTTTATAAGTAGCCCCCGTAATGCATATTTATTAATTTGAGAAAGAATTTTTTTTATATATTTTTTCATGCTTAAAAATAACTACATTCAAGCTATTGTACGGTGTGTATATTGCAAATATTAGTTTCAGTCCAGTTTGATTTATTTATTATCTACTTTTGATTTTAGTAGAATATCAGATTAAACTATTTTAATTAAGTCACTTTTCTTCTCATGTTTGTATTTTAACCAATTTAATTAAATATTCTTTAAACCTTTTCCATGAAATTGGGATAATGAAATATGATGTTGAAAACAAGTGTCATATCCATTCTTTCAGAAATTGTCATTTATTGCATATCTTGAGGTAAGCATGACGTATTGAGTTGAATTATGAGGGTCATATTTCTTTGGTGTGCCTCGTAGATGATATTAAAAATATACATGTAAATTAGTTTAGATGAATATGAAGAAACTATGCAATTCTATATTCTAAAATTTCTATTTTTTTTTATCACCAAAATAATAATTGAAATGTTATTCACATAAGTTCTATCTCTTGTTTACAAAAATCAATTTATTGACAGTTTGGATTTTAAAATGATTATTTTTGTATGTTGTAATCATAGAATAGTTTGAATTACATACATCTTTAAGAGCTGTACAATTTTGGATTTACAATAAATATGATTGAAATATTTGAATAGTGTATCCTGCCTGTTGCATGCGAAGAGAGAGAAAACTGCTTTACTTTAACATGTATTTTGTGTATTTTTCAAACCCAATTACTAAAGCGATTCTACCAAGAAAAAATAAATGCTGTTACGAAACTCTAGATGTGTTTGCTACTTCCTGTTTCGATGGCAAGGCGGTATCTTGCCCAGTCTCGAAAACCGAGGTACTCGTTCGTACCTTCAATATGATCAGGCCTGTCATTGATGTTTGTCTGCTTATCTCCCTTGAACCAGGTCGATATCTGCCGATGACCTATGACCTAAGCTACCTGCGGTTCTAACAACAGGTTTTCGGTCTTGTTTATCTTGTTCATGTTGGAGACAGATTGTTAACCCTTCTATCTCTGTTCATATCTGAAACATACCTTGCCTGTGTACGCTGCTCGCTGAATCGCTCGCTAGCTGTCTACCACTAACCTCCAGCACCGAGTGCAGGCACGTCACAGCTTCTTACGTTCGTTATCCAACCCACTCGAGCATGTGTACAGACCATTATTCATCGACACGATCTACGTCGTTTACGATTCGCACGTCTCAATGTGGTGTTTTGTAAGAAATTCGAAACAGCCCATGCGGAGAACAATCGTGAAAGTAATCTGATAAGTTTCTCATTACGGAATGGCGGAAAATTCAATAAGTTCCCCCCTATGGAGTATTGAGACTGTAGATTTAATTTGCTGTTACACTAGGGAATGTGATAAGACTGTGTGTCTGGACAAGACACTCGTCACTGGCATTTATTGTGGTTTGTTTCCCTATTGGAGGCTGGACACAAACAGTTCTCGAATTAAGAACCGAAATAATGTTATGTATCTTTAATATTGCATGCCATGTGCAGTCAGGGATGGTGTTGTAGAGTTAAATGAGCGGAAGGTATATGGAAAACTGTCAGAATAATGAGAAATAGCTTTCCTAGATAACATCTCCCATTCCTGCAGCTCCATCTATGAGTAAATAACTTTTCCAAGTCAAAGTATGCATGCCAGGTTATTGCTGAGATAATCTACTCACAATCTCTCGTTCAAGCAAACATAGACAGCGACCAAAAGCAATATATTCTTGAATGAAGATAGAAATCAGACATTTGCTCATCTCACGGGTGAGAGAAGAATTTACATGGGAAATGGGATAGAATGCTGGCCCAAGTTACAGAGAGATGTAGCCCATAAATTGATGTTCCATAATGTGATCCTAGGTACCAACTTATTGAAGATCCTAGATAGGGATGGTCTGTACACTGCTTACTGAGGACGGGTGCATACATATTATCTGTTTTAGCATCTTTCCGTGCCCTGTTAGGGTCTGTAGAGAACTAGTCTAGGAATGCCTAGGTATTGCGTGTTACCTGGCTGAACATTGTCTGGCAGTGCACCGACTGAAAGTGTACATTTGTCCTCTCTTCATCAGCCACAGTGATCGAAATTCAAAACTGCCAGGGGGTCATTTACTGGGCAATATGTTGTCTTTTTATGCGCCAATTTTCTGGCCACCGTTCCACAATGATTGGAGCGCTACAAGAGACAAGAGTCATAACTCCTTAGCTAGCAACTCCCATGTTAACATATTGGAGTTATCTACTCTTGTAATGTTGCGATTATTCTGTGAAACGTGACCCTGAACTTTTGCGCATTTTAGAATTGTGCATTATGATAAATGACCTCCCACCTTTTTCCATTACTTTCGTAATTTCGAACACTGAGCATTATTTATTTATATATATTATATATGATTGTTCACTTTCTGTTATAATCCCCCAGCTTTTTTCTATAGTTTCCCCACACACAGCCTAATGAGCACACGTAACCTTCATCAGTTTTGGTTGTATTACACTTTATGTTGTATTAATTCATTTTTCACAGGTTTTGTAACCCAAAGGCTGGCATACTAATATTCCCCCTCCCCCCTTTCTGCATGATAGTTGGTATAGTCCACTAAACAAACATAGATTGCTCTTATTCTATGGAAGTCTATGCTACATTATTGTTTGCATTGGATGCGTTTACATTCCAGTTCCTACTTTTAGACTTTGTCAAAGTGCTATGTTCCTCTATTGTTTATAGATGTCTGTATCATATTGTGTACGACATGTTTTTCAGCAGTGTTTGTGAAATAATTAGTTCGTCAAATGTGGAACTGCCTGTACATATATAATAATTTTCTACTTACGTTTATCAGATAGAGTAATAGAAATATATCATAAATATGCAGGTTATTTATGGCATTTGATGACAGTCGTTATCATGTTCTCTTTAAATGCAGTGCGACTCTTAGCAGCATGTATGTTCAAGATTTATCAATGTTCTTGACATAATTTTAACTTTGACCATGTTAACAAGTCTAAATCAGTAAATATTTCCAAGTATAACAAATGCTAAGGTATATTATGCCCTCAAGAAGAATAGTTATTGTCTCAACATTGTGTAAAATACGTTTGTGAAGATACCATGACAGTGTGTTCCCAACGACAAGAAGTCAATGTGCATGCATATTTTCTAGTGACTGATAACGTTTTGCATATTTTCTAGTGACTGATATAAAACTTTACTACTTATTCACTGAATACTAAATTAATAACATAATGTAGCCAGTATTTCACTTTTGAAATCTGGTACAATTTACTTTAATAATTGACATTGGTATTTTTATGAACAAAATGTTTTCCCTGTGTTAGTAGTTTTACAAATCTGAAATCTTTATCGTAATTTCCCCAATTAAATCAGTTGATTTTTTAAAGACATTTTTTAACATCATTATCATCCACTCATCTGCTCATACTTATTTATATTCATCTTCCATCTTTATCACACCAGCTTTCAGTGCTTGCCCAGCAGGGTGAGGTAAATTTGTATGGGTTCATTGATTTTGTTGCGTGTCATTCATCTTGCTTATTTTCTGTTCTCAACAGGTTATTATTTTTGTTTGTTGCATGCTCATAATACGTTAGTAGTTTCATTGTCATTCATTGCATCATATCCATTTCTTCATTTATCATGTTTTACAGTTGTGATATATCTAGTTTGCATCCTACCATATAGTAACTAACAGTTTAATATTGGAAAATAATTACTAAAGCTTTTAGGTGTTCAACTGAAATGTTAAATCCTTGCTTTAACTGGTGTTTTGTAGGAAATGTAACTTAGTTTTCTAACTGTTCAAGTAAATATCCAAGAGTATAATTGTTTAAATCCATGTTGGAATATGTTAGTGCAATATTTAGTTAACACATGGAAAATACAAATATAAATATATTATGAATATTTATATTTTTTTAAAGTGTGGTAAATTAAATAAATTAAATAATTTATTAATGTACTATTGCATCCAAATTTGTATAATTTGAACATAATCTGTGAATGTCGACATACCTATAAACTCTTGTGTGTCTAATATCATCAACCTCCCAATAGAAGAGCAAGTATATTTAGTGGCATTAAATATTTACCCTGAAATACAAGTCTTCTGGTATGGTAATATCAGCTTCCCTAACCATCATGTATGTTACTCCTGGTAGTGTTAATGGGCTGTGGTTTCAGTGGTGGCACATTTTCTTGAACTATATATATTTACTTATACCATATTATATACAATACATATACCGACTACTGGTCCATTTTCTTTGCTGTTCCTTCCACCTGTCCAAGTATACCTGGTCGACTGCACAGGCATAAATCGATCCTGCTCCTAATTCTGTTTATAGTTTAGTATTGTCCCATTATTAATCAATGTGCTTTCCTGCATGAAGACTCGATTAGTCTGTGGGTGCTTGCTGGGGTTAAGCCCGAGTAGGATCAAGTGGTTATGTTTACCAAGTATGATAGCAATGTTGTGTGTCCACCGTAGTATTATTACTGGTATCCACATCAAGATATGTTTATTATCTCCTTTGGCAAAGTCTGATTACTCAGGAAATTCCTAATCTGGTTAGTCATGCATTATCACTGTTTTTTTTAGTATCCCTCATTTTTGTATTGAGTAGGGTTGAGTATATTCATAAAGAGCTTATTTAATCCCCAGTTGAATTAATTTGATTCGAGTAATTTTGGTGCGTTAATCGTATTGCCTAGATGTGGCTTATTAACATTTTTTAGAAATATATTTCTTAATAAACATATTAGTTATAAAGGAGAATACTTACTAACACAATATTTGCTTTCATCATTTATTTTCTTTTAAAAATATATTTGATTTGTATACCATTGATGTTTGCATGTATCATATGCATACTTCAGTAAATTCCGCTTAAAAGTATATATATATTTTTGCATGTGGTACATCGTATTAACAGTTAGAAAAGTAATATGCCAATCACTAATCTTATTTACCGGTAATCTAAGATAACTAGTAACACAGTTTTCCATGGGTTATTTAGCTGTATATTACATTGTAGAACGACAGGTGTGACTATGACCTTTTATTAAAGGTCACATCCCAACTACTGCAATGCTAGACATTGGTTGTGGATGGAACCTGTGGATTGTTGCTTGATATCCTGTACCTAGCCAGTATAAGAGTATTAATTGGATAGTTCTGTACCCTACTAACAATAGTCCTTTGCTAGGTGATAATATCCTGTCACATTATTTGCAAACCATCCATTTAGAAATATTTGAAGATTTTTATAAAAGTTCATTTACCTTCCAACATAGTAAATATTTATTATTTCAAACAATTCTGTTTGAGATCCATTGATAATAAATTCCATCTTTTCAATTTGAGGTTTGTTAATGCACGCTTTAATTTTGTTATTGATAATGCACAGGTAATAGGGTTTTCAGTTTCCAAATGGATGTTAATCATATGTAAATATTGTTATTATTTGGCTTCATTCATGTGGTAAATTAATTATGTTCTAGTTCAGAATGTTATTTCACTAAAGTCATATTTTATTCAGAATAAAGTATATTCTCTTACATCAATTGAACAACTCTACGTGAATAGTAACAATAGTATTTTAAATATTATTGTCTAGTATTTGTAGTAGAAAATGTAGCATCAATGTATTGGTAACAAAAGTGTTTGTATTATCCAAACAAAGCTCCAAACAATTTAGTTTATCGCTAATAGCATTCTGTCACTATTGTTTTTTTAATGCACATGTATCGTACCTATATACCTGATATACGTACAGTTATTAATATTCCCAATATTTTATCTAGTTTTATTTAATCAGTAATATCTGAAAGTACATATATATGCCACATTTCCTGAGGTTAACAGGGCTTCATTGACCTTGACAATGCCATGCATAAATTTGCCTTATAATGTGTTGTCATTTTCTTTATTCTGTTGTAATGTTATATCTTCATGAGCAATAAGATATTTGAATTAATTACATTGTCAAATAATTGTTTTGGTTGTTTTTAATCCACAAAAATAATTTTTGATATTTGCCTGAAAATCTTCATGAATAACTTAATGTCTTGTCATGGATATGTATTTTATTTTATATATAATTATTATTTTTTAATATTGCTATACTAATGCACTAAATGTTGGAACATCACAGAAAAAACCCAATGTGGATTAACCATCTCTGCACCACAGTTTTAACTTACAAGTTTTACCACGTTTCAGATGAAACAAGATGTATGTGAGTTTGCTTGAAAGCTACCTACTAGTGTATACATATATACACCTCACTGACCCATTAACATAGTGCAACAATTCCTCTGAGTTGGCGGCAGACTTTAGTTCTATAGAGCTGTTGTTGGGGCACCCCGGCTTTGTTTCACTAACGTACACCACAAGCACAACTACGCTGCCGAGTAGGCAATCTGGACACGATATGAGTAAGACTGATTTTATCAGTTCCGTGTCATAAAACGGAGAAAGAAAGCATGTTTCCGTAATTATATCTACCTGTCATTATATTGACGTACAGATCTGTATTCTATACTAATGTATATTGGTCGCATTATACTTAGTGCGTTCATGAAGAGAAAGCTTCAAGTCCACTCTGAGAGCAATTTGAAATAAATGCTTTGTTTATTTTTATTTACTTATCCACGCTAGTATGCACTTTTTTTACGAGTGATTTATCTTAATATATGTGATTGTCCATTTATCTGTTTGTCTGCCTGTGCATCCATCCCTCAACTTGTATGGAGGCCATATCGAATGACCTTTATTGCGCACTTTGCATGACCTTGACCTTCAATATGCATCACAATGTACCTGTTGATGAGGGCTTGTTGTTTCTTCTCCCCTTCATCTGTCAGTAATCTTAACATTGCCAGTCGTATCTCTGTATAAGGACGAGGGCGGGGTCCGTGTTGTAAGTTTGAGCTGTGTTGTCATCTGTACTTACTTCTCCACCACGTGGACTGTAACCTTCTCACTGGTCATTGGTAGATACTGCAACATTAGTTAATTCACCTCATTATCAACCCTTCCTCGTGGAACTGTGTATTCATTATGGACCAGAAAAACATTTCCTAATTAATTTTATTATTATTATTCTTTAAAAAAAATTCTTATATTTATTTATTTTTATTATTACCATATTATTTTTATTTTATTATTTTATTTTTATCTTTTGAGGCGTGGGGGCAAGCAAATTTGTGTACATGATGATGTTTACAACTTGGAAATATTTGATTCAAGAAATCCATGGTCCAGATCTCTACATGAGCTAGTCCAAACTTTCTCTATGGTGCTGTAAAATCATAGCTATAATGTTTTATTGGGGTACGGTTGAGGTGATGGATGGAGAGGAAATCATCATATTTTATCAGTATAGTTTACCCAGCAGGAAATCTCATTTAGTGAGTAGAAAACATTTGACGATGACGTTGCTTACAGACATCACCCTGACCGTATCCAATAAACGAAATAGGCATGGTTTTAGTCGCCACCCAAGAGAAAGTCGGCCTACACAAATTTCTCTTCATCTCTCTTAACTGCATGTATTTAGGCCTTGCTTCCTGTTGTGAGTATGTATATATCTCGGCTAGGTGGTTTACCTATGGAAGCTGCGGGCAGCTGTGTGTGTGTGTGTGTGTACTGTAGACTGCTGTAGTTAGTTGACAAGACATACTAACAAAAGACGGCTCCGCCCAGTGAGGGAGGGTGGGTGTGGCGGAAAGCGAGCTGTCTGGCGGAGGGTTATGGGGGTTCAGCATGCACTCTGTGTACCCCCCGACCCCCGCCGCCGGGGACGACAGGAAGGAGGTGGTCCGTGTGGTGGAGACACCAGTGCTGACGGTCTGCATAATGTTTCAGGTAAAGCCGTGACGGTGCAGTCCAACAACAAGCTGCCACACGAAGGGGAGGAAAGTCTTAAACAAGCTGTCATCAAGAACAGTCAGGATGTAAGTGTTTTTGCACATGTTTGGTGTTTATTTTGTGTTCCTAAATTTAGCTGGTTGTAGTGTTTTACCTGGAACTCACACATACAGACGTATTGGGGGAATGTTCACAATGCTGCGGGGTATGTCAGTAAGGCCCTATCAGTAAAACTCTGGTATGTGCTAGAGGAAGATTTCATCAGAACTGTTGTTCTTGAGATATTTATGCAAATAATAGTGGGCATGGGCACTAGCAATAGGTACTTATGTTAAATTATCTTTTCATATTTCATACACAAAATAGCAAATATTTGACTATTTGTACTCAATCGTCTAAATGCAATCAGAAAACCCTATTTATTTCTTGGCACTGTAGCCAGAACAGAAAGAATATTTCTGTGTACGTGTAACATGTTGTATTCTCTGCATCAAGAACACCTCTCCAAGGAAGAGTGCATGATGCTGTACTCTTCACATTGTTTATGACCATATGATATAGCTATAAACTGACAAGTGGCTACATGAGCAATGCACGGCTGTAATAAATAATATGTGTTTCGTGTAGTGTGGATATTCAAAATAGGTAGGTAGGAAAAGCTTCTTTTAAAAAAAAAGTTATTGCAAAAAAAAATTAAAGGTAGACAACCTACTGTAATAGTGTCTTTTTATTATATTTTAAACCTGAAGCATGCGTGGCCCTAGTTTGAGTAAGTATTTTGTATGTTGCAGGTTGCCACAGTCAAAGACCAGGGTGACACAGAGAAGACTAAAGACACGCCAGAGGTCACGGAGGCGAGTGCCGCCCAGAACACCGCTGGGAAGGCGTCCACACTGGCCAAGCTGAAGAAGGCCACCGCCAAGGCGGCAAGGACTCCAACACCATCGCCGCCAACAACACGCTTGACTCGGTCGGCCGCAAAGAGTGGAGAGAAGGTGAGGGAGGGGCACTATGCAGGCAGCGCACAGTTCCCAGCGAGTAGGGCTCTAACGCAGCATCTTTTACCTAGCCATCTGACGGGAGCCGCAAGTCTTTTTCTCAAAGGGAGACAATTTGTAGTGCAAAAACTCCATATTCACTCACTCACGGTTTCATACTTTAATTTTATTGAAATTTCCATAGTTCTTTTTCAATTTTGTAAGATTACTATTTTATGTTTTTTGGGTGGGTGCATGTTTGAAATATGAAAAGATGTCTTGTGCTAAGTATAAATGTGTATAGTGTTGCAAAAGTGACCGTTTATAAACTCAGGAATAGCCATCCTCGATGTGCAGACCATTGTGCCTACTAACATGCTTTAAATTATCTGGAATATATCCTTCTTTGTAGCTTTTGTTTTGCCTGTTAGGCTTGAATAAATATCTATAGATAGAATTAAAATATCGACCAATCAGAGAGCTCCTATGGGTGAAATATTCCTGCTGTTACGAAAAACACTAAATCAATAAAATCTAAGTTTAGACCAAGAAAGGACGTATTCTTAGGCTTGCAAATATTAATATTAATACTCATTTCCAAATTTAACATTCTTAATTCCTATAATAACAAGGATTGTTCAGAAACTTATTGTTATTATATATATTCATTCAAACCTCCCCAGCCTATAATGAAGCTACAGATAAGCATATATCTCGGGCATTTGACGAATGTTAAGTAGGCATAAATGGTCTATTTCCAGGATGAGAAATAGCATGCACTTGTCTTTAATCTGACCAATACATGTAGACAAGAATGGACTCTTTAAATAATCTTATCTATAAAGCAGAATAGTGCATTATTTTCTCAACCTTTTGCTAAGAAGACTTGCTGTTCCCAGTTGAAGATGCTAGAGGATGCAGACTTGTAAAATAGACTTGGGAGAACCTACTCCTAATGGAGGGCCATGGTAATGAAAACATCTCCTTTCAATATTTTTTTTCGACCTAGATAATCAACAAGTAAAAGGTAGCAAAAAAAATGCATTCCAAAACAAACAGCTGGCAGAAGTAAATTATTATGTCCTTATCGAATGCCTTTAGAATGATTTTTGGATAATCAAGCATGGCAAGGGAGCTAACTGAATTACATTTTTTGTGGAAATATGGTTTCCAGTTATAGAGAGGTTCTCGAGAAGGTAAGTTTCATTTCTCAGCATTGAATTCAAAGTTACTGATATTGACCAAATCAAATAATATGTGGTTCAAATTCTTAGTTCAACTATTGACAAGCTTTGCAAATTTCTGAAAACAGATAAATTTCCAAATTTAACTTTCTTGAAAGTTTTCCGTTTTCTTGTGATTTTTCTGTTTTGGCTCCTAAAAATCCATCAAGACATTCACGAGGTAAAATATTTTGACAAATTCAATATTTGGAAGTACGAAACTTGTCTGTAGTCAAGGAAAGGTTATATCAACACTACCAGAATTTAGTGCCTGGTTTACAATATTTTATTTTCCTTTCCTTTCTTTCAGCGTAAGTCAGCCTGTCAAATGTAATGTTATGATTCAAACCTTGATTTCTATCAGTTTATGTAGTCTGTCTTTGTGTGTGTTCAGACAGTAATAGGGTATTTATATCAAATTTACCCATCACTTTTGGTATTCCATTCAGTGCCTAGTAACCAAGTATGACTGTACAAACTCATGTGCACTCGCAGCATTTACAACATAATCAGTCCTAAGCTGAACTATATATCAGTATTTCATTATTTTAAAGTTTCTTCTATATTTGCTGATATATTATAACTGCAGTTCACTGTTGATATACTTTATGCAGACTCTAGTGTATTTTCAGCTTCAATAAAACCACCATCCTATCTAGTGCTTCTATAGTGTACTGTTGCCAGCATATACCCCAAAATATAAACCAGAAAATAATGTTTTCTCTCATCAATTCTTGTAATAAACAATATTCCTTGATGACATTGGTGAGTTCAAAAAATTATTCAAGATGTGGGTAAAATATGTCTTGCAAATTTATAACATATTTATTCTGGCACTTTGGCGATAGTTGACAATACTGCAACATTAATATGCTAGGTGATATATTCCTGCTATGACGTAAAGCACTAAAGTCATTCATCTAATTTAAATAAGAATATTGAGGTTGTACATACAGTGGAGTCTGTATATGTTTGGCTTATATTGGTATGCCTGGGTTTGCCATGTTGTATCGTTGGATTATGCCCATTCTAATGTGCACTCTAACGTGTAGTTAGTTCTCTCCCGTTCTGTACTAGTAGCGTAGATAGACTACACACTGATTTGACCAATCACAGGAGCTGCCCTTGGCACAAACGTACATTGCGTTCAGCATTGACATACTATATAAATATCATATCTATAAATACATATATATATCAAACATTAGGGCGTGGTCGCATGGTGTCGTCACTCACTTGTGACAAGATTGTGTTCAGAGTGAATGTTGCATCCATTGCGAGAACAGTACCCATTGTAGATACCTTTCTACATAGATATATTCTGTAGGGATGTGGTTGCATGGTGTGTTATCATAGACGATACCATTTTACATATATCCAACAATCGCCATATGTAGTTAATATTATAGTTACAATATGTAAGTACCGTAATTCATCAGTTATCTACTGCAATACCAGATTTATTCCATTGAGATCAAATAGAAATAATTTTTAAATATAGGTAAAACCTTAAAGTATTAATAATTTTTTTTATAATTGTGGTCACCAGTAATACATGCTTGACCTTATAAACATATCGCATGGCGTAAGTCCTCTGTGGTATGATAAATATATGTATATACATTATATTATAATATATAAACACAGTTAATCCTTTCCTCAAGTTTGACTTATATGAATATTAATGAGGAGCACCTTTCTTGACTTGCATGGTCTGTATGATGTAACAGTGCTTATAAATTTTCACTATTGTTATTAAATATTTCTTAATATAATTACCTATCTTAATATCATAAAGTCGAAGCAAAGCATTTTAAAGTCTTGTACTATTTCTTCAAAGGATTTTTATAGAAATAGGTAAGGATTTGATTAACGATTTTTGTGCCAGTATTCTTAAATATAGTATTCGATTGTACTTTAAAAAATATTATATTAAGATATTTTTTGTTTGTGGTCGTACTAACATTTCGTCATACATCTCTTTGTGTATTGATGATATTGTGACTGGGATGTATCATGTTTGGTTATGTTTACTAAATATTCCAATGCTTTTTTCTACAACTCGTAACACTTATGTTTTATTCCAATAATCCGGGGATGCCCGATGCCATGCATTAAAGGGAAACAGCGGTACTCGGTGCACACAATTATACCTGTCAAGTGTGTTTTGTAGTTTTGAAAAATCTGCTCATTCTTGGTCTCATCTATCCAGCACTCTGAACAAATGTTTAATATCTCGTCACCAAAACAATATACTGCCTGCATGTTATGTGGGTAAATGTCACTGTATGTATTCCATGTTGGGACCGTACGGACAGACTTCAGTCTATCCACTGCCCAGTATTGGCATTTATGTTTCAGTAGTCCGCTTTGTGTGGTTTTTTTAAATTCAATCCAGTTCTATATTAATTTTTCTTTTTTCTTTTTTTTTTGATTTAAAAAATTTCCAAATTGATAAGACATCAAAGGTATAATTTTTAGAACTTGTCGATTACATGATTTAAGTATTTTTTATGAGCTGTGGGAAAAGAGGTATGCTATTTTCTTCACCTCCTAGCCAATGACGATAACTATTTTTTAACCAATATTTTAATGTCATGTTCTGCTTGGCTTTTGCCCACCTGATATGATGAGGTATTTTACTAACATCTTATTATTCAGTTATACATGTATGAGAATTTGTTTTACCTATTCATTGGCATGCCTTTCATGCAGTTTTGTATAATGCTTCAATTGTATGTACAGTACTTTAAACATATTTATAGAATAGAACATATAATAATATAACAAACAAACAAAATACTCCCAAATTCCTCTTCCAAGCTTGATAATTTCAGAAAATAACTGTAAATATTACACAATGTCTTTGAAACAATATTTTTCCAAATTGGTGGTTTGTTGTCAATTTCTGCCTTTTTTTGTTTGAGATACCCATGTATTGAATGCATATACATAGCAGCACTGTTTTAGATAAAAGAAAATAAATAAATACAATATATTCAAATGATATGGTAACAGAAAGGATTTGGTAAGAACTTGTGTATACCCATATATGTGGCTTCGTTAGTGGTCTAGGTGGGGAACATCAATGTCTGCATGCTCCAGCGTGTTATCTGTTTTTCATTCCCAGTGCATGATGGAAGGCCGTCTTGTACAAGAGATTTTCTCGTATCCTATTTTAAGTAGAACCTGTCTTCACCTAACCCATCAGATGGCAGGGCCGCATTTTTGCCCTGAATTTACTAATAGCAAGTGCTGGTATCAGTTCTGTTGTTATCTTACATCATCAAGTAGAGCATGCCATCATTGCCACTGAAGGATTTTCATTATATGTAATTAATTTGTAATTGCATTGTTTGAATTTCGGAGAGAACTCAGATCTAATATGCAATATAGTGCTACCCGAAAAGGGGAGGAAAATAAATACATTTTTTAATGTACACTATTTTATTCCAAAATTCATTCCGTTAACTATTTCATCCAATTTTAATTAATGAGTCGATAATTAATTTATTCTACTATTGTTATTGTTAATTGTTGCACAATACCAACAACCATCAATAAGCAAAATCGCTGAATTATGTTGTCATTTTTTTTTCTCACTGAAAGGTAAATTCTACTCTTTCCATCTATAATTTGGTCTCCTGCTATCCTGTCTTTAAATAGCTGTGTAATCACTGTATAACCTTCTGAAAACATTACTCAGTATCTTACCTCTACGATTGTGGTGTGGTTTTACATATGTTGTGCAAATTCCAGATGTATTTTTATAGCCATGCAACTTGCTCTGACAGTGTGCACACTTGGCAGCCGGCATGGCATCTGTTTGTCAAACCTGCATTTTCACCTAGGTAGACTTAACCCGTATTACCAGTGCATTGGTGGGACATTTCACTTACAGACACGCTAACTTGGTATTTGTGAAATTGTATTTATTTTAATAAATTATGTCAATTTATCCATTTTCATATTTATTTGAGAAACATCACACACATTAAAAAAAATTGAATTAATAACAAGTCTCAGATTACTGTTTACAATCTAATGGTATTAAGTTTGTGTTAAAGATTTTGAATTTGAAATGTCCTATCAGTTGAATGCCTGTAGATCTAACACCATTTGAAAATACTGCTGAACATTGCAAAAAAACATGTCACAACCTACAACTGCATAGGGCTACGGCCAAATACCAAGCTTTTGCTTATCCTAAATGATGTATTTATTTGGCAATTACACATTCATTTCCGAGTGAATTACACATGAGCTTTTAATGATAATTGATGCAATTGTATATGTCCCAAATCTATCAACACACTAATAATATGTTCATCCTACAGTAATCTTAACCTATGAACAGTATGCATGGTATTAGTATAGCAAATGGTTACTTCTTTGAAAGAAGCTATACAAATATATTTTAAAATATGGAAATGATTTTGTAAATTTAATTCAGTTATGTTGACACGCATTCTAAATTGACGTTCACAATGTGCATGATAATTATCCTCTTAATACACTGTAAACCGATGCTAAAGTGAGTTCTGGTTTAGGTTTCGCCCACTAACACCTTGTTATTAATGTAACTATTATGTATAGGGGCACCTTGTGCCATTTCACTACTAACTGTGACACACCAAATAACATTTTTACCTTTTATTTATCAGATTCTATTACTGCCAATGGAGCATGCAGTACTATTATTATGATATACTATTTTATGGACTATTTTATCATTTCTAAAATCTCTGGATCTTCGACTTTGTAAAGTCTGTCATCTGTTTTGAAGACACTATTCACATGTTAACGTTATACTGCATTGGAGGTTAATTCATTTTGTGTTCATTTTGCTGTCGGTAGTTCAAGAAAAAAGCTGACACAATCTATCCAGCTTGTATAGTTTTTAAAAGTATGGGCTTTTTTTCTATATTAACTGGTATCTTATGTGATAACAGTGACAAATTTAAATGCTGACGTCTTGTACGAAAGAACCATTTTGGATAACGTTTTTCCATTCCAAGATTTATTTCTATTATTTTTAATCGCTAATATTATTTCAAAAGGTCAAAAGGGAGCAAACCTTTTTGCCTTGGAACGTTTTCATAAGGTTTTCAGTATTTATTTTGAATGGATGTAGACAGAAAGCTTTGACCAAATCAAAAGCATAAGTTATTTTGTGTCAGCTTTGTTCTTCCTCATCAATTTCATGAGCGAGAACAAACACACATCCACACACTACAAATTTTGCAAATTCTTTGGCTTGGGGGAATTGCATGACTTCTAGATAATAGCTTGCTGTAATGAGTCGGTGCCCTTCACTCCTAATACCACCCCAGGGGCGGATCCAGTTGTTCTGACGTCCAGATCAAGTTGCTGTATCCGCCCCTGTCCCCCTGACCCCCCCCGCCGCACACTGTACTCCTGTCTACTTAGTGACTACTGCGTACAGGCTCGGGTACAACACTACCTGTATAGTGTGTCATGTCTCATAGCTCACTGGAACTCATAATATCTACTATATGCAGCAGTTAGTTAAAGCAATCCAATGTTTCACTTGTAATTATCAAATTATTTTAAACCATCCGTAGATGTTGCAGATTTTGGTGACTTTATTTTAACTCTTAACAAAACAAATTAGTGAAGCTGTTATATCTATGTTTATATATATATACAATTTAGTCTCTGTTTTCTCATTTTTTGTTTAATTCTTAGGCCAATACTTACATTGGTATCTTCAATGCTATTCTCCATAAAAAAAATCTGGTTCAAGATTAATTTAGATTTTTCCAAGTATTAAATAATTCAAACAGATGCTTTCCATTTGTAGCAAATTTCATCATTGTGTGCATGCTTCAGTGCAAAAAAAGTCTAAACGAAAATTGTCAAATCTAGGTTGGGTAATATACCTTTCCTATACCAGATATTAGATGATGGTTGTTCTTTCTTTCATTTTATGTCAAAGGATATATCGCTGTCGGAGGTCTGATGAGTTTCCTTGTCTTTCAGGCTATTGCTCTTGCTGTACCTCCTGCCCACGACGACTCTACAAAAACGCTTGATGTGGGAAACAAGTAAGTATTGGGACTCTAGCTTTCATTTAGGTTTCCGTCGCAAATGGGTGAAAGATTCCCGCAGCGAAGTTAAACTCCATATTCACTCACTCACTCATTTAGTTTTCATTTGCATTAATGTCATAGCCAGGCATGTACATGTTGAGATGAAGAGAAAATAAGGGATCTTACCAGTGTTTTTTTTATTAACCCTCTTAATGCTGGAGCCCGCAGCAACATTGAACTCCACACTCACTCCATACTGGAGGGAACTGGAGATGCCCTACAAAGTTGCATCTGTGTCTAATCCAGAAGAAAGAGGGTTAATTATGTAAATTATATGCTGTTGTATAAATAAGTTAGTGTTTAGACTCTGGATTTCATTAGAGTATGGAGTTTAATGTCGCTGCGAGCTTGGCTATGATAATATAAAGAGACGAGGCAGGTGTCTAATTGAGCGATGTGTTTCAGGAATAACAACCAAGAAGGCAGCGTCAGCTTCTCCTTCACCAAGACGGCCCCGGCAAAGATTGAAGCGTCCACGGTGTTTGCCGTAGAAGTGGAGGAGGAGCCGAAGGTGGATGGCGAGGACAACCACCAGGGCGACGCCGGCGGTGCGGGAGCTGCTGTGTCGGACAAGAAGGAGTTCTCCTTCACCAAGGTGCTGAGCAAGGACGACAAGGAGCTGGACTGGCCCCAGGACATGATCCAGTACACCAAGTGCGAGCCCAGCGTCAGCTTCAGCTGCAATCCTCTCACCTTTGACTTCCGACAGCTCCTTCTCAAATCCAAGCAAAAAGTGGCGCCCGATGTCGAGGCAGACGTGAAGAAACTGACCGAAAACCAAGAAGAGACTCCTGAAGTGAACAACGATGTTAAGACACCCGAGTTGAAAATAGAGGCAGTAGAGGAACAGGTTGATACCAAGGAAGGGGATAAGAAGGAAGGAAATGATGCGGTTGTTGCAGATAAAATCGCAGAGGTTAAGGCTGAGAAGGTGGAGGAAAATGGAAATAAAGTAGTGGAGTTTACTGCTGAGGTGAAAGAAGAGAAGCCTGCCAAGCGCAAGAAGCGAAAACATAAGAAAAAGAAGAAGCACACCAATCAGATAGAGGGAGAGGATGGGGTTAAAGCAGTCGAAGGTGAGGAAGGGGTTAAAGAAGTTAGTAAGAAGAAGAAGAAAAAGAAGAAACATAAGAAGCACAAGCACAAGGTACAGGAAGGAGAGGAAAATAATGAGAAGAAAATTAAAAAGAGAAAGAAGAAATCCAAGAAGAAGCACACGAAAGAAGCAGGTGAAAACGTGGAAAATAATGAAGGTGGTGAGATTGAACAGGTAGATGATGCCAAAGGGGGAAAGAAGACACCCAGAAAGAGGTCGAGGAAGCGAAAACGCAAGCACAGACACAGTGAACACCGTAGCGAGCAGGAAAAGGAGGTGGCAGCTAAAACTGATGCTCCTGCAGAAACGAACGATGTGGATGCTCCGCCTAAGAAGAAAAAGAAGAAATCTAAGAAGAACAAGGTGGTTTTGGAATATAAAGATACGGCTTCCTCAGATTCTGAAGATGCCAGTACCACTGTAAAGATTGACCAGAAGGC